>CM038792.1:205042665-205124886 GCA_021764765.1 Vicia sativa | reverse complement strand
TTTGAACTTTGGAAAAATCAAGTTTCATAGGCCTTTTGTTTCAATTCAAAAGACATAGCTAGCCAATATTGATTTTTGGAGTTCTTGGACATTTTGGAAGATTTTTTCCTGGCTTCAACTTTCATGTTTTGGGTTTTTCAAATTCCAATTGGAACTAGGTGAAAAATGGCTTGAAGTTTGGAAAAAATGAAATTTCAACACTTAGAAATTTTTTAAGTTATAGAAATTTTGACTTTTTTGACTTTTCAAATTCTTTGATTTTTATGATCATGATGGATCATTTGAAGTATTTTGATGATTGAAAAGTTTTGTTTTGAAAATTTGATCAAAGTCAAAGTTTGACTTTTACGTGCGAGATGAAATTTCATCGGATGCGTGCAACGGTGATGAGTTATGAACCTACTGTGATGTTTGGATCCGAAATTAGGTCAATATGTTATATCTAAGATATAATGACCAATCTCTATCAAAAAATTCAATTCTTGCTCAAAAATCGAGAGAATGCCTATAGCTAAAGCCACAATTAGTTAGATCCTCGATTGATCTATGAGAAAAATGGATGTCGAGGATTAAAGGGCGATGATTTGATCAAGATAGATCAAATGGGTGAAAATCTCAAACCCTAATTGGTTAGCTCTTGAATCGGATGAAAATCATTGAAACCCTAATTTGACCTATGAATGCTATATGCAGATTAATCTTTTGAGCTATAGTTGTGCAACAATGCAAATGTAAGGTGGTATATTAGGTCAAAATTTGGGAATATAACTACAACAAAATATAAATTAGTTCTATTACTCTACTAGAATGACTTTTACCCTCCTAAAATTAGGCATTATAGGGTAAAATTTTGTAGTGTCTTAATGTTCTTCGTGTCTTGTTTATCTCACACTAGTTTGCATGAGAAACCAACTAGATTCATACTATTTTGACTTGAAGTTGCAAGGAATAACCTTTCATAGTTGAGTGTTTCTTTGATGTACATCATGATTCTTTTTCTTGAAACAAGTGTATGCATGAACCTATAATGACTCGATTGCACATATGATAGATAACATTTCGCCATAGATATCTCCAAAGATCATGTAATTTGCTTGAATAGAGTTGGATCCATTATCTCTTCATTTGCATACTTGTTAAGTTTTAGATTGGTTTCTACATGGGTTGATGTTTGCATCCAACCATGTTGAATTTCTTTAACACATCCATGATACTTCCATTGATGCATGACTAATCCTTTTTTTATTTCAAAATTCCATCCTTAGAAATTGATGTTCCGAGGTTAGTCATTTCAAATTCAAACATAATTTACTCCAAGCTTTGAAATTTCAACCATGTTGGTGTCATTGATCAAGAAATCATCCATATAGTTCGATTAGCAACATTCTTGAATTCTTGATTTGTCACACACCATACGAGGCCACCTTCACAAATTTTGGTGTACAATGAATCTATTTATCCTCTTATTTTGAGCTCTTAGTGATTCTAAAGTCCATATTAATCACTGTTCAACTTGAATACCATTTCTTCCTTGGCTTTAATTTCAAATCGTGAAGGTTGTGTCATATACACTTCCTCCAAGGTCCATTAGGAGAAAATTTCACATCTAAGTGAAATAGAGGCCAACCTCTTCCAAAGAAAAGAGCATAATTAGTATATATAGTTTTAATTCTTGCTATAGGCAACTATAATTAATCATAATCCAAACAAGCTTACATCAAAACTTTGAAACTAATTTGATTTAGTGTTTGGCTCTATCTCCATATGGCTTTAAATCTAGCTTGAACACTCATTTCACATCAATGAAAATTTTGTTTGATGATATTTTTTAGCTCCCAAGTGTTATTCTTCTTTATGGCCTCTTATTCTTCAATCATTGCATCTTCCCATACCTTTTCATATAATTCCTTTTAATAAGTAACTAGTTATGTCTCATAAAAAGGGGAAACAAACTCACCTTCATAATTTACTTCGTAATGTATAACACAAAGAACCAAACACTACTAGATGCTTAATTGGTTATTTTCCCTTCTTACATACCTTATTATGTACTTTGTCTATTTGTTTGGAAGGACTTTTGTTGAGAACATAAGCTATAATAGACAAAAACTCTCATAACGTTCTTGGTATTTTCTACTTAAGCATACTTAGTGTCATATCAACAAAGTTTTATTTCTTATTTATTCAAGTCCATTATGTTGTGGTGTATAAGGAGAAATCACCTCATTTAGTATACCATTTGACTAATAACATGATATAATTCCTTTTATTTGTATTCACCTTCACCATTTATTCTAAAATTTTCGAGTTTATGACATTGATTATCTCTTAGAACTTTGAATTTCTTGATCATTGAAAATTCTTTCACGTTTGACTTTAATAAAAATAGCGAGATCTTCCTAATAAAATCTTATAAATGTGATGAAGTATATGTTTCCACCAGTGGAGGAACTTTAAGAGGATAAACACTTATAAATTATTAACATATAAGGCAACTACTATATATATATGACTTAAAGGAGTTTGGTTGTTTTCAAGCGGACAAAGTTCACAAGCTTTCTCCAGTGATGTTATTTTAAAATTACCAATCACAAGTTCCTTATTAACTAATTGAGTAAGACTCCTAAATTTTAAATGGCCTAACTTGAGATGCCATAGCTAGCTATCCTGATTTTGCATTGTTGCATAGAGATACTTCATATTAATTGCTCTCATGGATGTTTGAAATGATCTATTCTTTGCTAGTGGTGACTTCAACACGAATCTTTGATTCTTATCAAACAATTGTCGTGCATTATTCTTCATTATCATTGAATAAATCTTCTCGAGCCTTATTTGCTTCAAATACAATTTTTATGTTTTCCAGCCACCACATAAATGCATAGTGTCCATACTTCTTTGAAACATTTTATATTTTTCGTCATAACTCTTATTCTTGTTATGGTTCTTGACAAATACTCTCTATCCTCTTGAATATTCGGGTTTGTCATCGGTTATTATCCTTTCTTTGTAAATTCTTCCACTTTATTTCTTTTGTTTATTACTTATATCTTGAATGTTTCTTTATTGGTTTAAGCCAATAAATTATTTTCAATATCCTTTTCAACTCCTCTTTGATTTACAATAAGTTCTCAAGAATCAAGTGTTCTTTTCAATGCTTCCATCTTTAAATTCTTTGGAATATTTTGTATGCTAAATTACCATTACAATCATATCATATTAGAGAGTAAGAGTGATACAAACCTTCCTAATCATAATTTGTTTTGATAATATTTCAACTAAAATAATCAATATCACCTTCATTACAATCATATCTTTAAATTGGTGAATGTAAACATATCCTTTTGATATTTATTCTTTGATTCTTTGAAGTATGCTCACCTTGTATTGGGTTTTAAAACATATGATTGAAGACCTTAATTCACATATTCACTCACATCTAAAATAATCAATATCACCTTCATTTTCGTGTACCATGTGTCATAATTCTAGCCATAAGGAATTGGTATATTTGTTGGAAAAGTGGTGCTCCCCATCATAGATTAAATCAATATTATTTCCCACAAATCAAATTGAGATCCTGGATCTGATTTCTTAGTGCATAGCTTCATCCAAATTTATTTTTGGCTATTTCTCCATATAGCTTTAACTTCACCTTGAACACTCATTTCACATCTATGGCTCTTTTGGATAATTATAGCTTTGTCAGGTCCCAAATATTACTCTTCACTATGGCCTTCAATTTTTATATCATTACATATTTACATACCTTTTCATCTAAATTCGTTTTATAGATAATTGATTATTCCTTAGCTAGAAAAATTCACCTTTATCATTTACTTGATTATTTATAAGGGTTTCATAGTTTGCCAACCTTATTGATCTGAACCTTTGTCTTTGAGAGGTAATTCTTTATTGAAATACTTATGTACCTATTGGGGATCCAATACTTGCATGTGTAATCACTAATATATACAAGATGATAAAGCTCATAGACATCAAGATTCAAGTTAATAATCAACTACTTATCTTTGATGAGATGGTTTTTATGATGTATAGTCTTAACGATGAAAGCACTTGAAGTCAAGTAATTTCTAAAGTTAGATCAAGCGGTCAAATATGCACAAGGTGGATAACCAATCTATCCTTCTAAATCAAGCTAAATAGTTTTGTTTATAGTCAACACTATAGTCCATGACTCTCAGTGAAGACATAAAATTTATGATCACTAGTGATTTAAGCGTTTAACATCTCAAATGATGGAAAATAATCTGAAATATCTCAAGCCCGTCAAAGACTCAAGGCTCTTGTGTGATGCTAAATTCAAAGATAATTCCAAACTCGAAGCTACAGTGCGAAAAGATAAAGTGTGAAAGTCCACTACTTGTATTTGTCTAAGTGATTAGTGTATTGTAAAAACACAAGGTGCTACGGAAGTATTATGGTTAATTCACACAAAAATAAAAAACACACGCACACTTAAAACAATCCTCTCAATTTTTAATTAAAACAACCAACAAATGTTTTTGGAGCCTAGCAAGTTAATTATGGGATTATGCTTAATTAATAATATTTTAAGTTGCCTAATAAATTAGTTTTTATATTAATTGATTATATGATGCATAATCGGTTATATAACGGATTATGATAGTCTCTTAATAAATATTAGTAATGACCTCTGTCTAAACCTTCCATGTTGGACAATAATAATTGATATTTCCAACGCCTAATTGATTAGGACATTTAATTGGACCATGGGCTATTTTCCAAATTTGCACAATTTCACAGTGAATAAAGATGAGATGAGAGAAAGGTAGAGTACTTGTGTATTTGGAAGAATTTTTTGAGTAAATTGTGTAAGTCTAAGAGTGCGCCTAAGAGGGTGAATTAGGTGTTTTAAGATTTTATCGGTTTAATGAAAACTTGTACTAATTTTTCGGTTTGGTATATGAAGTTTTAAACAAGTGTTTCTTTCCTTTTGGTTATGATGTGATGAAAGCAATAAAAGCGGAAGGTAAAGAACACAAAGATATATCTGGTTCCTCTCACAATCAAGAGTACTCCGGTCCCTTTCCAACACGAAAGAGATTTCACTATAGTCGAATTATCGTACAGCCTATTCACACAAAGGTGAAGCCTACTATCTAACCTATAGGAGACCAAAGGTTCTTAATACCTTTAAGATCTAACAACACTATGTGCAAGAAGAACAATCCTCTTCAATGCACAACTTGTTTCAACAATCTTGGACAACAAGAATACAACTAGTATATTTGAATTTATAGGAGATTTGAAGATGTAGTACACTATATCAATCTTGGATTGATCTTCCTCTTCAAGCAAATAAACAATTCTCAACAATGATTATGAATGTTCTGATGCATGTATGAAACTTGTAATGATTGAAAATGTATAATGCAAGTTTCACAAAATTATGACTTTGTATGAACACTTAAAAGTTTGCAAGAGAATATGAAAATGAATAATGAAAATTGTTAATTGAAGAAGGTTATTTGAATTTGAAAATTTTGCACAATTTATAATGTCACAAATACCTTTCCATTCATGCCTTTTGATATGAAAAGATGCAATGCAACCATGAATGAATACCATTTGAAATATGTCCAAAATCAAAAGAAATTTAGTTCCTGGGAACCAGGTTCAAACCGTGAACCGGTTCCTAGTGAGCGTTACAACTAGAATTTGAAAATTTATCTGAGAACCGGTTCCCCTATAGGTACAACCGGTTCTGGTACAAACTCAGGAAGGTGATTTTTGAATAAGTTTGGAACCGGTTCTGTATGGTAGGAACCGGTTCTGAAAGTTGTTTTGAGAAATTCTTTATGAAAAATATTTCAAACATAATTTTTCTTTTATTAAACATATGGGATATGTATATGATTATGAATGCATTTTGTGAACATCTATATTCAAGTTGAAGAATTATTTATACCTTTAGACATTGTTGATTCTTTAAAATTCTTCTTCTAATCTTCAAGACTTTTCCATTCTTTTGTCATGATCATTTGCTTCTAAAAGATGTCGTCATCAAAACTAATATTTGGAGGCTTGATTTCACATTCTCCCCCTTTTTGATGATGACAACCCATTGAAAGTTGAAGTGCTTTTAATATGTAGAGCAAATGATAGTGTCTTATGTGAATGCTCCCCCTATCTTTGATAACTCCCCCTTGATCAAAGCTCTCCCTTGATTTAAGATAATTTTATATCTTTGGGGCTCTGCAATAGTTATAGACAAGCATACACATACACATATATATCTTCTCCCCCTTTGTCATTAGCAAAAAGGATGGGAAAAGACTAACAAAGTATATAATGAAATTTTGAAATAAAACAACTTATACTCATGATTTTTACCTCATATGAGACTTTTGTCATAAAGTTGTCTTTCTAGAAGATTGTGCTTTAGTCCTTTATCATGAAGAACATCTTCAATGGATGTGAAAGTTAAAGTGATCCAACTTTGACTATGCCAAAATTCATCCTTTAAGGTATTCCCAAAATGAGAGATAACACTTGGCCTTTAAGACTAGATTTAAAAGTTAAAATAACTCTACCATCAAATACTTAGAGTCACCACTTATCAAGATACCAAAAGTTTGAAGTGGTCTCCAAGCAAACCTACAAAACAATTAAGTTTGATTTGGTACCCAAAGTGCTTTGGGTCCATCATAGTTAGTTCCTTTCTTGACCCACATAATGCCCACTTGGAACACTAAAGTTTCTTATATAGCAAGCATTAGGTGTGTGACCTTTAATACCACAATAGAAACAAGTAGGTTCAAAATTACTTATATATCTAGGAGGATAAGTTTTATTCTTAACAACTCTTTCATTTTTAGGATAATGATGAACTACTTTAGACTTATTCACTTTCTCTTGAATTGGTTGGTTATTAGCCTTAACAAAGATAGTTTTGTTGGAACTTGGTTGAGAAAATTTTGAAAAACCAAGTCCACTTTTATCTTTAGGATATCTTTGAGTGCTAAGAACATTTTCCAATCCAACTTGTCCTTTTTCATACCTTTCTAGGACTCTTTTTAATTGAACAATTTGGAAAGAAAGTGATTCACAATTATTGCATAAAAAATTCTGTTTTTGATCACTAATCATCTTTTCTTTTTCATCTTTATGTTCTTTTTCAATAGTTTTAACTTTTTCTTCTAAAGATGAAATTAGTTTCTTTTGAGATGAAATAGTTTTATATAGAATTTTGCATTCATTTAATAGTTCATCTATAGCACCTTGTGCATCATTATCATAAAGAGAGTTATCATTACTAACCTCGCCTTCTTCATCTTCGGAATTGTGTGTTGCTATAAATGCAAGATTTGCATGTTCTTTATCGATGATGAACTTATCTCATTATCATCCCATGCTATATATGCTTTCTCTGCCTTTTGTCCTTCTTTCCTTTGAAATGTTTATTCTTCCTTTCAAGTGTAGGGCATTCACTTTTGACATGACCTTTTCTCCACATTTAAAACATTTAATTTTCCTTGATGGTGCTTCCATTTTAGTGATCTCCTTTTCTTTTCTTTTCTTAGAAATTTTCAAACTTCTTGATAAAAGCTTCATCTTCACTACTTGTGGATTCATCCTCTTGATTGCTATCATGATATTTGATCCTTGTCTTTAAAGCAATGTCTTTTGAATCTCTTACTTGGATTTCATGTTTTCAAGTCTTCAAGTTCGTTTCATATTCTTGAAGCTTTCAGAATAATGTTGCGGAAGTCATAGTTGCTAGGCTTTTCTTTTCGGATATTGCCGTCACTTTTGGTTTCCATTCCTAGTCAAGGACCTAAGCACTTTAAGATTTAATTCATCGTTAGTTAAAGTCTTACGAGTGCCTTCAAATGGTTTGTCAAGTGAGCGAATCTCTTTTGCAAGTCAAGGATGGATTCTCAAGCAGCATTACGAATAATTCATATTCTTGACTCAAAGTGTTCAATCTAGACCTTTTGACTTGGGTTCCTTCATGAGTTTCTACAAGAGTATCCCAAATTTCCTTTGCCGTTGTACATACCGATATTCGGAAAAATTCATCCATACTAAGAGCACTTTGGAGAATGTTGATTGCCTTTTTGTCAAAAAGAACCTTTTTCTTGTCATCCTCATCCCATGATGCTTTAGGCTTAGATGACCCAACACATTGACAACACACCCGGAGTGAACCATTCTCAACATTCAAATTTCTTCTCCTTGCGCTTCAAGATGAGCCTTCATGCGAATTTTCCAAAATCAAAGTATTCTCCACAAAGCGTGGTGGCTTGTTGTTACTACCACCATCTTTGAAAACGGATATGGATTTGCGAAGCCATTACGGATCTTTAGGAACAAGTTACCTATAACTTGCTCGATGCCAATTGTAAGTCTAAGAGTGCGCCTAAGAGGGGTGAATTAGGTGTTTTAAGATTTTATCCGGTTTAATGAAAACTTGTACTAATTTTTACGGTTTGGTATATGAAGTTTTAAACAAGTGTTTCTTTCCTTTTGGTTATGATGTGATGAAAGCAATAAAAGCGGAAAGGTAAAGAACACAAAGATATATCTGGTTCCTCTCACAATCAAAGAGTACTCCGGTCCCTTTCCAACACGAAGAGATTTCACTATAGTCGAATTATCGTACTGACTATTCACACCAAAGGTGAAGCCTACTATCTAACCTATAGGAGACCAAAGGTTCTTAATACCTTTAAGATCTAACAACACTATGTGCAAGAAGAACAATCCTCTTGATGCACACTTGTTTCAACAATCTTGGACAACAAGAATACAACTAGTATATTTGAATTTATAGGAGATTTGAAGATGTAGTACACTATATCAATCTTGGATTGATCTTCCTCTTCAACAAATAAACAATTCTCAACAATGATTATGAATGTTCACAATGCATGTATGAAACTTGTAATGATTGAAAATGTATAATGCAAGTTTCACAAAATTATGACTTTGTATGAACACTTAAAAGTTTGCAAGAGAATATGAAAATGAATAATGAAAATTGTTAATTGAAGAAGGTTATTTGAATTTGAAAATTACGCACAATTTATAATGTCACAAATACCTTTCCATTCATGCCTTTTGATATGAAAAGATGCAATGCAACCATGAATGAATACCATTTGAAATATGTCCAAAAATCAAAAGAAATTACTTTGGTTATTTGAAACCGTTTGAAACGAGGCGAACCGGTTCTAGTGAACGTTACAACTAAATTTGAAAATTTACCTTGAACCGGTTCCCTATAGGTACTGACCGGTTCTGGTACAAAACCGGAAGGTGATTTTGAATAAGTTTGGAACCGGTTCCTGTATGGTAGGAACGGTTCACGAAAGTTGTTTTGAGAAATTCTTTATGAAAAATATTTCAAACATAATTTTTCTTTTATTAAACATATGGGATATGTATATGATTATGAATGCATTTTGTGAACATCTATATTCAAGTTGAAGAATTATTTATACCTTTAGACATTGTTGATTCTTTAAAATTCTTCTTCTAATCTTCAAGACTTTTCCATTCTTTTGTCATGATCATTTGCTTCTAAAGATGTCATCATCAAAACTAATATTTGGAGAGGCTTGATTTCACAAATTGGATTTAAGTAGGGAAGATAGCTGTTGATTAGAAGAGAAAGGTGACATTTATTGGTAATGGTAATCATTTTAATTATGATGAAATGTTTAGTGTGACGAGTTACACGAGGACAAGCAACGTAGTAAGTTTAGGGTTATCATGACACTCTATTATAACATGAAATTCACGATTAACTTCAACAAAATCGGCATAATAATGAAAAAATACAAACAAATATGTGGAAGAATCGAACAAAGTTGCAAAAGAGACAAAAAAATGGACTTAGAAGAATTTTGAGTGAAAATGGAAGAAAAGTAGACAATTGGCCTTTGTTTTCTTGCGGACATAAAGTTGATATTGTGGGCGCGATGACGTGCATCACGATCACAATAAATTCAACGGTAGCGATACAACAAATTCCTTACACGCCTTTTCACTTTTAAAAGTAGATTTTGGCTACTTTTTGGGGTTGAATTTGAGATCAAAGTGACATCCAAGAGCCTTGGAGCACGGTTTTAGAGACATTGGAGCCATTGAAGATCTTATTTTTATTGATTTTGATATATACTTCTAATTATCAACTCATTGTTATTCTTATTATCACTACGAGTAGCTAAGTTATTATTGATTATGTCTTTTAAGATGAACCTACTTGTACTATGGTTGATCATATGATTGTTTGATATTATTTGAATTCCTTTATGTAATAATTATTAAATTGTTTTTGTTCTTAATGAGTGCAAACTAATATCAGATGAGTAGGGATTGTTGATCGTTAGTCTATCGATCTTAACTAGGATAATTAGTCAACTTAGTAATTAACTAGCTAGAAATAGGTAATTATAAGTTGTAGCTTTTGGATTAAGCAACTTATAAACATTTGTTTAACTGTGATATAACCTAAGGAATCAGGGAACTATTGTGTAAATTTGTGAGCTATAAACTAAGGAATTGGGTGCAATGACCTTGTTAATTTATTGATGGATTATAGCTTAATTGAAATTAATTTGATACATAATTAATCAACATTTTTAATTAGGGGATTCGATAAAAGATCTAATCACCTTTTATCATCAAATTTACTCCACTAATTTAGCGTCCTTAGTTTAGTAGCAAATTACTATCGAACACCCAAGTTATTTAGTTTAATTCACATTGTTATTTGCTTGTTTTAATTCACAATAGTTGCGAAGACAAGTTATTTTATTACTTGGACTAGATAGTACACTTGCTACTTTATTCCATCAATACCTAAACACGCGTTTTCATGATACGACTTGACGTCGAGAGATTTTGGTAGTTACTATATCAAGTCTCCATCTACTAGATGCTAATTTCTAGAGATAGGGTTAGGTTTAATATTTGTATAATATTGATAATTGAGATCAATGTTTTTATTTTATTGTTGAAACTTAATGTTGTTGTATTTAATAGAGTGAGAGATCATCGATTAGGTAATACAAGTAATGTCACGTTGTTGTGTCACATATGAGATACAATGAGAGAAATATGTGGTTACTATTAATAGCTGAGTAGAAGAACATATTATTGATCAAGTACGTTATATGAGAATATGTTAATAAATTTTAACTGAACAAGTTTTCTCAACTATTAACCACCATAGATCTTTTTATTTTCTATTATTTTACATTTCGGTAATCACAAATAATCAACCATTTGATAAACCATTATTAAAATTATAGAAAATATTTAAAGGTCTTTAAAACAAAACTCAACCCTTGTGGAGTCGATACAAACTTACTTACTTTTGTCTTTAACAAAATGGTATAATTATCAGAATGACATTAGTTTTTAAAGACACTTCAATTTTTTAAAAATCATTTTAAGTATTTTTTCATATCTCTTTATATATGTGAATATTGTGTTTTATTTTTACTAACATATTAATAATGGTTGGATAGATCTATTTAAAGTTTTTTAT
The DNA here is from genome assembly GCA_021764765.1 of Vicia sativa. Classification (NCBI taxonomy): domain Eukaryota; kingdom Viridiplantae; phylum Streptophyta; class Magnoliopsida; order Fabales; family Fabaceae; genus Vicia; species Vicia sativa. The sequence continues at coordinate 205,113,341 of CM038792.1, read as the reverse complement.
GTAGCAAAATTGTCAAAGCTTTCACAAAGAAATGCAAGAAGTGTCAAAACAGTGACAAAAATTTTATTGTGAAATTTGCACTAGAAAACATACTACATGATATTCCCCTCCACCATATGAAGTAATATACTTCTTAAACAACCAACAATGACCATGTAAATATAAAAATGATAATAACTTAAATTAGGGATAATATGCAACACCAGTCAACTAACAACAACCATACCAAATTCCTCATCAACAAAACAATACATCAAGATTGGAGGAGACACTAAATCAGTTAATTCAAGTGACTATGAAAAACTAGAAAAAAATACGCTAACCAAAAATCTTGCGGTGCAAAAATTGTTCATTTAGTTAAGGACCTACTTGATATACTACCTAATACTAACGATTAAAGACTACAAAGTGGATGGAAATGGCAGTGATAAAAGAAAAGGAAAAAGTTATTGTTAAAGAGGAAAATGGGAAAGAAGCTGAAGAAAAGAAGTTCGGGAAAGACATAAGTGTAGAATCATAAACAAAAACTCAAGGAACAAAGAAGGAAAATTTGAAAAATCCACGTATTCAGAATTTTCCTGACATACTGACTCCAACCAAGAAAATATTGTATTCAAGGATGTCACTCATTCTCTAAAGAGTATATATGAGCACACCAATATCTAAATCTTTTAAACAACTTCTTACCTATATTGAATTTATGAGAGAGAATAGGAAGAAAAAATGAGGTACATTAAGGAATCTTAACACAAATGTCGAGCTTAATATGTTAAAAAGTGCTTGTTGGGAGACAACACAACTTTTTAGCTTTAAATTTTCTCATATGAAAATTATATTTCTCTAAAACAGATAAATAGAACATATTTTGAGATTTTGCATAACTTCTCTAAGCTAGATAATCTTCTCGCTAAGCGAAAACTTCACTGAAATTTCATTTTTTGAGGTTACATAAATTTGGCCAGCAAAATGTTATTGCCCCTAAGCAAAATTTTTAGATCTTAGATGTATATATATTTTTTATTCAAATCATCGATTTCGTATGATGATAGCTTGCGCATAAGCCAAACTTTTATAGAGGGAATAAATGTTGCGACTAAAGCTCTCCAAAACCTATGACATTTACTTTGTTATTTATTTTTAGTTATTTTTTTAACCTAACATGTTCAAGATCATAAATGAGTGATGTTGGAAAAGTGTTGATTTTTTTTGTTTGTTTATCATGCATATGGTTCAAATGAACTGAAAAGCTAAATTCACACAAATCATAAATCCTAGGTTGATGATCGAAGTCAAGAACAATGACTTGATAAAATGTTTATTCGTTTAAGGGATTAATTCATAATTGATGATTTAATTATCCGTAAATTATAGCATGACCATGACATAATTGTTTACAAAAAGTTTGATTTTACTACCTTCTAGTGAAAACATGTTAATTTAAGTCAAGAATCATATAAGCTACCCAGTGTCATGTTTGCAACCTCATATTTGCATAAATAATGAGTGAACATGCATACTAACTATGTAGATTTTGCATCAATCTTGATATTACTTAGATATATTTAAAGTAATGGATATAATCAAGGCATTGTTTGATATTGAGTGAAAAACTATTTGATCCAAAAAAGCCTATCTATTGAGGGTGTGATCATTTGACAATCCCTTTAAGCCTAAAATGAAAATTTTCGTTCTTTCAAAGTTATAACCCTTAGACTATTTTAAAAGAAAAACAAATGTTCACCAGCTTCTCTTAAGGATACGAGATCACTTAAATGCAAGGGCATTTCAAAAATAAAGTTGGGAGAAAAGAAAATATTTTGAAAAAGATAATCAAGTAGTAATGATGAAAAGAAGAAAAAATGATATGATTTGACAAAATAAAACAAAAATAAAGAGAAAAGAAAAAGAAAAAAAAATCAAATGTCAAATCATATGAACAAAAGAAAGTCACCAAAAGACTTTTGAAAACAAAATGATTTACCAATACATTTTCTCTATCTTATCTTTAGACATTTTAAGTCCAAAAAAATCAACATTTTTTTGTAGTCCATTTGCGTTACAATAAAAAGAAAGACCTTAGTGATATGTGAATGGTAATGTATATTGTGACATTGATTAGATCAAATGAAAAATGTTTATATAGTTTATGCATTTTTAACACAAGGGAACACAAATATTTCATTTTCTTCTTCAAAAGCGCATCGGTCTACTCGCTCAACACAAATATTTCATTTTCTTCTTCAAAAACTACATCAGTCTCTATCGCTCAATACAATTGATGAAGATATTCTCATTTGGCCATTCTCAAACTCGGGCACATTAAGTCTCAAAGAGACTTATATTTTTAAGTCTCCATATACCGTGATTCCATGAGCTAGGACTATATAGAACACAAACATTCCTCCCTCTAAATCCATACTTATGTGGAAGGCTTATGCTTGACAAGAACCTTCGAGATGAGCGGTTACAAATGTTGTTCTTTGCCTTCCATGTGCAGCCTTTGAAGTAAGAATATGGAAACAATCAGACACTTGTTTTTGATTATCCTTTTGCCAAGCATATTTAGTTATGGTTTTATAACATAACCAAATTATCAAACATCCCAACTACATTAGAATATTGGTGGCAGTTTGTAATTTAAACGGATCTAATCAATACTTTTTGTGTTGAAAGTTGTCATTATTTTCATAATTATCAATGTTTGTGAAACGCGTAACTGAGCTAAGTTAAAGAACCATACTCCAAATGTTCCAATGTCAATATCCAAAATCAAATCTTAGGTTCTCATGACCAAAGAAAAACTCTTTCACTACCTCTTCTATTTCGATGGATGAGTTTGGATGCTAAAAGTTTTCAAAGTCTCCATAAAACCTTACAAAGCTCCTCAAAATAATAGAAGTTACCTAACATCCACCTATTTTTGATGTAATTGTGATAGAGTCTACAATCACGACCTTTCTACTTTGCAGTGGTGGAATCTTTCGTGATAAACATAAAGACTTAATTTTGGCTTTTACTAAGTAATCTTCTTTAATTCTTATTGAATTTTGTGCAATATTAAGAGCAATGAATATCTCTATGGATAAAATTATTGAATTTCTTAACCCTCCCATGACCTTCTTACCCACTATTTACGGTGACTTACGGTAAAACAACCGCTAGTCCTCAAACTATCGAATAAACTTAATAGCATTATTCAATTTCTCGGTAACTTGCGGGATCGACTAGATTGATCCTATGGGGTATTGGTCGTTTGGATAAATTTAATAACAAAACTAATATTCATTTGTTAAGACTTGTATTTAGAATGTTTAGAAATGTTCAATGTATTCAGATTACAATGTTAAAAACTTAATGACATGATCAAGTAAAGAAACACAACTGGTTTGAATGAATAAAGACTCGATTTGCAAAGAAATGTGTAAATGCAGAAATATGTAAATGACTTTAAATGTAAAGACTTTAATGTAAAAGCATGAATATAAAAGCATGAAAGTAAAAGACATGAATGTAAAACAGTTTCTTAAAACGTAAAGGATTCGAAATAGAAGAAAAGTGTTTAAATGCAGGAAATAGTTAAATGACTTTGAATGTAGAAGTATTTAAAAGACATTGAAGCGAAAATGAAGATAAACTGGAAAGATAAAGATGTTTCACTGAATTATAAAGGTTTGGTGCTATCATACGTACATTGTTCGAGCATTCGTTTCCCTAGCCATGTGGTATTTTGAATGTTTACTGAATTTTGTACAATAGATATGACACCCAAAATCCTAACACTAAGACTTCTATTTATACTACTTCGACCATAACGGTCTGACTTATGAGATTCTGCCACGTTCAGAACATGCAGAACACTGTTCTTCTCTAGCTTCCACGCGTCTTCGAACCGTTCCAGCGCGTATATATTTGAATTCCAATTATCCCGCTCGCGTTTGAATTTCAAATGCTTTAACATTCTTCACTTTGAACTCATCACACAGACACAGTCTAGTTAGCACTTCGAGGCTTCTTTTAAATATATCTCCGCAACTGTCACTCAAAGCTTCGAACTTTGGCATGTCCATTCGAAGAGCCATTTTCTTCCATTCCGAACTGTGACATTCACTTTATTCCAACGAACACTAATCTTGTTCCACTTCGAACTTAAACATTCCACTTCGAACCACACATATCAAAATCTTTAGCCAACAAAATGCCCCTTTAAAATATGTATTTCAAATCTCTTTTGAGAAATACTTATTTTAAACATATTCATAAGATTTTGATGTGACTTTTAAGTAATCATGATACTTTACTCTGTATGACTTCTACCACGTCCATCAAGACGTTGCTTGGACTTCTGAACCGTCTCAAAGCGATCATCCAACATGGTGCGGTTACAAAACAATGATTATCATTAATCACGCTTATTACCAATGCTAACTTTATGCCACCTCTTTCGGATCCAACCCACGATCCCGTATCCTAGCTTTAGTTGGTAAGTGTTTCAACTTCCTCACTATAAAAACTAAACGACTTAGTCTTTTATTCTTTTTCCACACTCTGAACTCCTTCTTCTTATTCATTGAAAAAACCTAAGTTTTCCAACAATCTTCAACAATGTCTACAACAACATCATCCCGGATGAAGAAAATCTCCAAGAAGAAAAGTAAGAGCAGAACGATTATGGAAAGCAAGGTCGGTACTCATCAAGGTCAATCTGTACTTATCCTCAAGCAATCTCAAGGAGCAGGGGCTGCTATCGCCTCTCAATCTTGATTCAACTAATCTTTCTTTGGAAAGAGTTTGCTCTAATGGGCCCTCTTACAGTCTTTGAAATCTTGAAAGATACCAGAAAAATCTTTCTGTCTGTTATAACTTTAAGCCTTTGTTTAATAAGATGGATATCCTAGGTTAGGAGGCGAGAATATGAGTGAATCTTACGCTTGAAAACCCTAGAAACCCCAAATGTTCCCCAAAAGATCCTTTCGTCTTGGATTACGTTAAGAGCAACTTTAAACCATTACGATCACCTTTACCCACGATATAGCTTACCAGAATTGGATTACTAAGGTAGAAGCTAAGAAATCCCATAAGTGGGAGGAACTAGGGATCTATAATTTGATCAAGTTATCGAAACCAGGCTTTACCTATAGCCATCCATTACTATTTGCATCCTTGTATTTTTGGGATAGTACTTACAACACCTTTCACCTTCACGGAGGAATGATAACACCCATATTCTTGACATAGCGACCATCAACTGGTTTGTCACCGATAGGAGAGACTTACATTCGATCTTTGAAGAACACTCAAGTATCATTGACTTCGATGTCAAATTGGCCAGTTTCTCTAAGTTTATTAGTCATTATCACACTGAAGGGGTTAGTGTATCAGATGTGGAGCATATTGCCTTTCTTACCTTGTGGTTGTCAAGACCACGTGTTTGTAGCGGTCTTTCTGGTGCGATGGGTTTATTCCTCTAGCTAGAGATTTACATGAAAATAGGAGAGTGTGCTTGAGTGAGTGTTACTTGTTGATCTCTGAAGCTTGAGATCGGTGTTTGAGTTTGAAATCCACACTCCCAAAACATCTTGCTAATTGGTCCCTTACGGTTACTCGACTATGGCTTAATGCCATGTTTGAATCTTCATTATCACTTCTTGACACCATCGTTGAACAAGATCCGGAGATAGCGGATCGAATCATTGAAGGTACAAGGTGAAAAACTTACTCAAATGATGATAAAGGTGACTTCAAAGTCCTCTTATCACGATTACATCATGCTTTTCTCGAAAGACATAAATTTGAAGAAACTATGGCACCTTTCGCGAGGACTCATGGACCATCATGGTTCACCATGTCCCTTCGGTTGCTAAAAGCAAAGAGATTCAAGACATTTGGAAAGCCTTTTACTCCCAGATTAATCTCCTCAAGAATTACTCCGTCCAAGAATCAAATCTTTCTATTTGCTATCAACCTAATTTCGTTTCGGACAATTCGATTTATGTCGATTAATTCACGAACCCCTTTCCAAACCCAGTGCCATCACTACGGTCGAACCTTCAAGGCCGGAGAAGCTAAGCACAGAACAATACCAAGACTTCGCTCGGTTTGAATTAATACCTTTTGAGCCAACACATTTCTGATGAGGTTTTACGGATTGGTGGATTAAATTCTACTAGTCTTATATGTTTGATACTCTCACCATTCAAAACAAACTAAGCGATCGTTCGATGTGCGGTACACACAAAGAAAGGTATGTTCCTCACGCCCAGAGATTAGGGCTTTTCGAGTGCCGAAACAACTTATGATCCTACGGCTTGCAAACCACTTTGTGTATCGGCGTCAAAACCTTGAAGGAAAAATTTAAAGAAAAAGTTTCTAAGTTCAAACTTCCTTGAGGTTGTCACACGAGGATAGGTATAGGTTGGCTTTTCGAAATGCATCCACCTAAATTTCCCAAATTACCTACCTCGAGCTGGCTCTCTTGGTTTCCCTCATACCCTTGGTGGTTGACTTGCAAAGAGATGTTCAAATACAAATCTCAAAAGAAACTAAAGCCATACGAGGCATGACATGGGCTCAAATCATTGGCTCCATAATTTCCAGGACATCTTAGCTATGACCTACGCCATATCGATTATATCTAATCAAAGCGCAGTCACGAATGCTTGGGAAATCCCAAATATTTCTTACTTTCTTTATTTTTAACATTTCGTCTTAATTGTTTCGATTTTCAGCCATCGGGATCAAGGTATTGCTTGAAGACTAAGGAAGTAGTTCTCAACAAACCATAGAAGCGGTGATCTTGTGCCTCAAGCAATTCCAACAATTACTCCTGCAACAACAACTCCAACAACAACAATTGCTCCAACAACAACAATTGCTCCAACTCCAAAGGTAATTAATTAACCCTGATGTTTCGAATGGACTAACATTTATGATTGAAGTCTGACTCATGTTTAAACCATTTCAGACTAGTAAACTCCCACCAACCACTCCAAAGCGAAAGCCTAGTACCACTGGGAAGAATCCTAAGGTTGGGGAGAAATCACCAATGGCTTCGAAGAAGAAGCAGAAGAAAGATGTTTCCAAGGACACTAATGTTTCTGGACTCGATTCCAAGGATGTTGCTCTCTTACTAAAATCCAAAAATCCACCTTGACCTCAACGTAATGTTGGAACATATAGATAGCAATCTCTCTTCAGATAATCCACAGGTAAATTGAATTCGAATTTTTTAACAAAAATAGTTATTCGTACCTTAGTGCAAGTTTTAATCTTTCTTCGTTTGTGTAGGACGATTGAATCCAATTCCTACCACTTGACTCCTCCATCAAAATTGCTCAATCCATTCTTCTCCTCATGGGATTCTAGTAATGCAGTGCGGAACAAAGGATCCTCCAACATGGCGGTTCCGATTGGGGCTCGAGGCAACGGATGACCAAGGTACTTCTCCCCTCTCGGCAACAAAGCGAAACAACGCTGAAGATCTGCGAGTTCCTCCGAAACTTCTCATCAAAATCTCCTCTCGAAATCCCTCGAGAGTGAAAAACTCACCCAAGATGAAGAGGAAAGGTGACCCTTCTCGAAGAAGCGAAGAATCTAGTGAGGAAGGTTCGAGGAAGCGAGGAGAAGAAGAGGCTCTAAGCGGTTCGGCGAAGGCAATCGATGCTCACGATGGTGAAGATAATGACATCGAAGTGGTGGATTTGGTTGGTGACGAAGAAGGCGATGAGCAAGAAAGAATGAAGGTGATGGTGCCCCACTAATGAGCCAATGGAAGTCGAGATGGATGTGACTCCTTGCATGGAACTTCAGAGTCTTCTCGACCTCGAACAAGAAGAGGAGTTAGCCCTCTTAAGCGAAATGACCCATTGGGTATATGAAGGCTAAGTTAGCTCGGAGGGACACTCTATTGCTAGGGTGGTACAAGTTCGACCAATGCTCCATTACCTTGAGATGATAGGCACTTCTCAACAAAATTAGGAAAACAATCCTTGATGTGGATTTGTTAAAGTGCTTAAGAAAGATCTGACTTGCTATACTATGAAAGAACTTCTTACTCAAGTAAACCTTGCCACTGCTCCTTACGGTCGGCACCATCTATTCGACCTTGAGCCTTCTGGACAACGTGTTGGGTGTCTCCTTGGAGACGAATTTGCTACTAATAAAGTCCAAGAAGCGACTATGGATCTTGCTTATGAACATGCGTCGAAGCTATCTAAAGAAGTGAAGATCAAGCCATGCACATAAAGCAAACCAAGACTGATTATGAGACTCGAGCTCAGTCCATTCTTCTCTGGGAAAAGCAAATTCAAGAGCTCCAACAAAAAGTTAAGGAGGCCCAACAACAATTGGCATATGACACCAACACTGCTGCTTTCGATTGAAGAACTCCTCAACAAAGGACTTGCGAGAAATGGAAGGGTGAGCAACTTAAAGGTGAAGTTGCTACTACGGAAGGAGCAAGCGCTTCACTCGAAAGGCTTGAATCCTTTGAAGTACCTTTGATAGATTGAGGAATAATGCCTATTTTAATTCTTTTGTTTATTTAAATGAATCTTGAATTTGGTTGAATGTTAGTTTGTAATATCCGAGACAACGCCATTTTGGCACTAATTTACCATTTTGGCATACCTTTATTATGTTTCGACTACGTGGTTATTATTTGAATCTCCTGCGATGGTTTATACATTTTAAATATTTCCCATTAACCTTTAAGATTCGCTTATCATCGACCAACTCTTGATTTCGTATGCATTGTTTGAAAATATCTTTAATATTGAAAAGGTCCTTCCAATGAGGTGACCATTTACCTAAAGCTTTATTTTTCTTATCCATGGGCAATATGACTTTCCAGACTAAGTCATTAATAGTGAATGTTTTACCTTTCACCCTTTTGTTATATGCCTTAGCTACTCTTTCCTTTTGCCTCATTAGGATTTCCAATGCATGCAATCTAACCGTCGACTCAACTAACTCATTCATCATCATCTCCCATGTAAAGGCAGTTGGGATTTCATTTTGTCTTTGAATTCGAACCGATTGTAGATGAATTTCTACTGGTAGAACTGCATCATGACCAAATGTTAGTTGAAAAGGTGTAGTGTTCGTAGCTTCTTTAGGAGATGTTCTACAGGCCCATAGTATTTGGTCTAAAGTCTTATGCCAATTCCTTGGCTTTTTACCAACATGTTTCTTAATTAAACCTATTATCACTTTATTGACTGCTTCGACCTGACCATTTGCTTGAGCATAATATGGTGTTGATGTTAGTAACCTAAACCTCATATCTTGGGCAAATTCTTGCATCTTTCTACCAGTAAACACAGAACCTTGATCTCTGGTTATGCTCTCTGGAAATCCGAACCTATAGATAATCTGTTTCTGTATGAACTCAATAATAGCCTCTTGATCGTGACTATTAATGGTATTGCTTGATCCACTTGGTAAAATAGTCTATTCTTACCAGATATATTTCATCCTTTGGATGAGCGAGGATTGATCTCTCTATTAAGTCTAATGCCCATCCTCTAAGGGCCATGGTTTAATGATCGAATGCAACTCACTTGCGGGGCGTGTTGAATTCTGCATGTTTACGGCATTCTTCACACCCTTAGCAAAATCTATACAATCTTTGAGCATGCTAGGCCAATACATACCATATCGAAATAGCAACCATTTCATTTTATAGTGCTTGATGTGCCCTTGTCCCATTGTGGACTTGACAATGCTAAGTATGCCTCACTTTCTCCGAGCATTTCGATGTCGCCTTCTTGGGTCTTTTGAACAATTCATTTCCCATAAGGACATATGATAATGCTCTATATTTTATTTTCCTATCAACATTAAATGTTGGATTTTTAAATAACTCACTAGTGGACTTCTCAATCTGCATCGATAAGGTGTCTATGGCTAATACTTGAATCTATCTTTATCACCACACCTAATTTAATATCTTCTAAATCGAAGGTGTGAGTCTAGTAGCCATGACCTACCTCTTATTCGACCAAATCCTCAAAGTTTTTGGCGAAACTTTATACCACAAGCTGTACTAGGTCATTTACTTCTTGATTTTCTATTCTTGGTATGTGTTGAATATCCATGTATTGAATTTTTGAGTAACACATTAACTATGACAAAGTATGTCATCGATTTTCCTTTATGCATTTGTATTCCTTTGTTATTTGCTTGACCACTAACTCTGAGTCACCTTTAATTTCGACTCTAGTTGCCCCAATTCCAACAAAGCTTCAGTCCAACTATGAGTGCTTAGTACTCAACCGTTGTTCGAAACGAGGACCATCTAACTTATACTTGAATTTTGTTGGAATTCCTTGGGAGAAATTATGAGAACTCCAACACCACTACCCTCCTTATGGGTCGAACCATCAAGTATAATTTCCAAGGTTGCGTTTCAACGTAACCTATGGCGAGCTTTCGACCGATGAATGGTCCACATGAAATCGAAATTACTTGACCTTTCCACGACTCTTAAAGGCATGAAAGTCAAAGAATATTACATTAAGGCTAAAGCCCATTTACCAACTCTGCTATGCATTATTGGTTTTGAAAGCATGTGTTTGATAACATCGAAATGAGGCGAAACATAAACATCAACGGGCTTTATATAATACTTAAGTTTCATACAAGAAAAGTATAAACAAAGACATAGCTTTTCTATATTGCTATATCTAGTTTACGCATCATTCAATACCTACTTAAATAGTATATGGCTCTTTCGATGCCATTGCTATCTTCTTGTGCTAACATACTACCTATACTAACCGGAGGTGATATGTACAATCTCATGGGCTTTCCCCATGAAGGTGGAGACAAGATAGGAGGTGAGAGAGATATCTTGATCTTGTCAAATGCCTCTGATGTGCTTCGTTCCACTCAAAAGCTTGGCCTTGTTTTAAGCAGTAGGGAGAAAGCACAGGTTCTTCCACTTAGATTGAAATGAATCTTCTTAGAAAGTTAATCTTCCATAGCAAAGATTGTAGCTCCCTTTTTGATGTAGGTGCTTTCGTCTCCATAATGGCTTTGGTCTTATTCTGGTTGATTTCGATTCCTTTTTTATGAACCACAAAGCCGAGAAATCTCATTGCACAAAAATACACATTTAAGGGGGTTCATTTTTAAGCCATGTTTTCTCATTCTTTCGAATGATTGGCTCAAATGATGCAAATGGGTTTCTGCAAATATAGATTTGATGACTATATCATCAATATACACCTGCATAAATGTCTCAATAAAATCATGGAAAATGGAATTCATCGCTCTTTGGTAAGTTGCTGACATTTTTAAACCAAAGGCATCACTACCCATTCGTAGGTGCCTAAGGCTCACAGGCAGCGAAATCTTGTCTTAGCAACATATTTTCAACAATAAAATCTTGTTATACCGGAGTATCCATCTAGCATACTTAGGTATTGAATCATGCGATAGTCTATTAACATCTACGCCCAAGCATGGAATATTCATCTTTAGGGGTAGCGATGTTTAAATCCTAAAATCTATGCAAATTCTCGAGATCCACTTTTCTTAATAACGGTACTATATTTGCTAACCATTCGACATACCTTGTGGTTACGATGAATTTGCGGTAGACCTTTCGACCTCAGCTTTGATTTTTGTGAGAACTGCTGGCGCGAATCTTCTAGGAGTTTGTTTGATGGGCTTCTTGCCATCCTTAATTGGGAGCCTGTGCTCCACTAACTCTCTCTTCAAACCAGGCATTTCGTCATAATCCCACGCGAAGCAATCTCTGTTTCTCTTGAGGACTTCGATCACCTCTTACTTGAAGCTTGGGTTGAGTTTTGCGCTAATATAAGTTATTCTTTTTGTATTGTTATCCCCCAAATTCACCTCTTCGAGTGGATCCTGTGCTAACATTTTGGCACCTGAGTCTGTGGGGTCCTTCTCGAAGCCCAGGGGTTCTCTGTCATAGATGGCATCTAGCCTTTGATCTATTTCGTGTTCTTCACAGGGTGAGTCTTTCGAACCATCCCCATCTCAGCCATATAGGCCGAAATCCTTTCGAAGAAGGAAGACTTAATCATGGGCCAGGTTGTTGAATTCCCAGCCTGTTGTCCGTCTTTGCGAAGTGCCTTCGACTCCTTCGTCTCCTTTAATTATCTTCCTATCCCAGTACATGCCATCATTTCGAAGGGTCATATGGTAGTGTGCATTCCTGGTTTCGTTTATCTCATCACTTGGGGTACAAGGGGCTATTCTGGCTAGATACTTATCATAATTCCTCTTATTGACTAAGTTAACCGCTGTCATAAAGTAACTCTGGTCCGCTTCGATATTCTCCACAATACCATCTTCTCTCCATAGAACCAACCTCTGATGCATTGACGAAGAAACTGCCCCTACGCCATGGATCCACTATCTTCCCAGAGCAAGTTATAGTTGGCTTTGGCGATCACCATGAACATGGTGGGCTGCGGCTTCGATCAAGCGGTTAAATCCACTTGAACTACCCCCGTCGACCTACTTTCCCTTCATAGTTGGATAGGACCATGTTGTGTGGTTTGACATCACCTTCTTGTATTCCTAACTTTTCGGCATAAGTGAGGCATTAAATTAGCTGCGCCTCCATCCACTAAGACCTTGTTCACGCCATGAGCTCCGGCCTTTGCTCGAATGAACAATGGCGGATGATTCTTCATTCTGGCTGCGGGTGTTCGAAGAGCGCGTTACGCTCTTCGACCGCGGTTATCCATTACGTAGTAGCAAACGATACGTGCTTCATCAAATCTATGGTATCATCCTCCTCATGCTCTTGATTTCGGTTTCTGTCCAAACTCACAAGTGTCTGAGATACCACATTGCAATTAATGTTAAGTGAAGACTCCCCCGATTCGAAGTTATGCATCGGCATATCTTCGTCTTCTTTTGGACTTGGTGTACTCCTTGATTCATCTTGTTGTGTTTAGAGAAGAGTCTCCTACTAGCGGAGTTTGTCTTGAGGGTGATTATTTGGTTTTGGTTTGTTGGTGCTTGATTACGCTTGGTTTTGCTCGAAGTTGCTCCTTTATCATACACTTCCCTTTCACCTTCGAATTCTGTTGCCTTCGCCATTGGGATCTTGACACGAGATTTTGCCTTTGTAGTTTTCTAGTCTCAATTCTTCTCTCTTTGCGGTGTTGAATGCCTTCATATATCATGGCGTGGCGTGCATTTTACTCATTGCCTCTCCATTTATCTTTCCCTTATTAGTTCGACTTGCGACCATTTATGGCACTTGACGAGGATTTTGAACGTCACCCTTCGAGCACCTTTAGGGTAGGGGCTGTCAGGCTTTCTCTGAGTATGGTTACCCTCGAAATGTTGACTCATCTGACCAACTTCCTTGTGATTCCAGCATGGGGCGAAGGGTATGGTTTAGCTCGACCATGTTACGGTCGTATCTTTGCGAGCACCTTGGGCATATCGGGCACTTGGTTGCCCCTTTGTGACAATGCACTAAAAATCCCAATAAACTCTCTCCCGCTCTAGGGTAGCACCTAAATAACTGGTTATCCTGGCGCCAGTTGTTGCCAGTTCGAGCCCTTTGTTTCCTCTCGAAGTCTGCAGCAATTCTCAGTTGCGAGATGATCTTGTCAGGGCATAGTATCATTTCAGCATTTTCCTTGTGGCCTGACATGAGATAATACTTGAGGTTGGTATCTCTGACATAGCCATCCTCCATTTTGTATTTTTCCTTTTCTAAGTATCTTTCCATCTCCTCCATCTCAGAACGAGGTCTCTCCATATCCACCATGTTGACATCTACATCTTCCCCTTTTTCGTCATCATCTCCCCATCCTGATGGTTTGACATCTTCGATTCGGATCTTTGAGCTTTACGGGGAGTATTTCACGGTGGTCGAATCTTCCTGGGTTCCCCTAAAGTATCCCAGACTTCTTTTTGAGGAATGTTAACATCTCCATCCTTCCCTTTTATGTTATCATCTCCCTATCCTGTGGGTTTGACGTCTTCGATTCGAATTTTCGAACTCTCTGGGGCGAAATATTTCACCAGATAGTCGAATTTCCCACTGGGCTCTCCCAAGATATCCCAGATTTCTTTCTAAGGGGAGGGTGGCTTTGTGATCTGGACTCTCTCCAATTTTATTCTCAGGCCTTCAGTAGCCTGTGTCAACTCTTGCTTTTGGTTCTCCGGCCTTGATGGCACGGATCTCTTTCAAACAACCAAAGTCTTGCTGATCGAAGCCTCTGTTGCTTGTGGGCGTCCTCGGTGACCCCTTGTGACTTGACTCCACACAATTTTTGTTCTCTGTACTTTTCTCTTCTAATGGAGTGGCCTCTTGATCTGCTTCCACCATATTGATTTCTCCAATGCACGGAGGCTCAGAGTAGTTGGTGTCTGCAACATTCAGAGGGTCTTCATCAACTTTCATTTTTGGTTTGTCAATAAATCTCAATCTGCCTTCTTTAATTGCATTTTGAATCAGATCCCTGAAAAGAAAACACTGTGAGGTTTTGTGGCCTAGGAAACTATGATATTTACAAAATCCTCTTTTCTTTCTTTGATCTAAAGGAGGTATTTTGACATTTGATGGCACAATTAGTTGGCCATCTTTGACAAGCAAATCAAAGATCTCGTCACATTTTGTTACATCGAAGGTATACACCTTCTTTGGGAATTTATCACTTTTTTCATTTTCAATAATTTCTTTCCCTTTTGTGGGAACTAATAGTTTACAAGAGTAAGGTGGAGCCTGTTTTAATTCAGCGAGATCAATTTCGACCTCTTCGAATTCAAGATAGTCTTCGACTTCCTCAGTTTCGTTGTTTCTTTCTTATTACTTTTAAAAGCCTTGGCCTTTTCGGCCTTTAGTCTTTCGACTTGTCGAACCCTATCTGCTAACTGGGCCATGTCCCTCAAGTATTGTGTGTCTAATTTCTTTCGAATAGAATAGTCAAAGCCACCGGTGATTTCGACTAACTCATGTTCAGGAACTACTGTGAAGCATCTAGATTTCAAGAGTCTGAACCTATTCAGGTAATCATTTATGGGTTCAGTAAACTTCCTCTTAACACTGGCTAGTTCCTTCAGACTTATCTTGGATTGTCCCATATAGAATTGTTCATGGAACAATCTCTCTAAAAGGGTCCAAGTATCTATGGATCCAGGAGGCAACATGGTGAACCATGTGAAAGCATTTTTAGTGAGGGAACTTGGGAAGTATTTAATCCTAAGGTTCTCATTATTTGCTATATCTCCTGCTTCAGTCAGATACCTGGCTATGTGTTCGACTGTTGATTCATTTGTATCTCCAGCAAACTTTGTAAACTTAGGGATTTTATATCCCCTTGGCAAATCAGTATGCATTACATAATCTGCTATAGGAGAGGCATAATTTGGCCTTCTAATCCCTATATTAAGACCGTTTTGGGCCATAATCCTCTCTATCATGGTGGTTAAATTATTTTCTGCCAAGATATTGTCGTTTCGAATTCTATGAACAACTGCATCAGCATCTTGGTTTCGACCCACCATGACAACTCCTCTAGGTTGTTCTTCTCGAAACGCTGGGACCTCTAGCCTTTCGACCCTTGCCCCTGGTTCCATAACTCCCCTTTATGGTTCTTCTCGAATCACTGGGACATCTAATCTTTCGACAGCCCTTTGGTTCTATAAATCCCTTTGTGGTTCCTCTCGAATCAGGGGCATCTAACCTTGTGCCGCCCCCAAATTAATCCCTCTCTTCTGTGCATGGGGTGGGTCATCAGTAATTTGTTCTATGATAGGTACGTTCGCTCAAACCAATGCCTGGTTCTGTCTACGCCTTTCTGGCAAAGAAATCTGCTATTCGACTCATATTATCTGCGTTTTCTCTGTTCGTCACAGTTACGTTTTGTACTATTGGGGCAAAGATCTCTTGCATAGTTTGCGCTAATACTCCTATCATATTATGGTTACTATCATCCATTAATTGCCTAAAAGCCATCTGGTTTTCTGTGGTTAGGATAGGCAATGTACTATAACCTACTGACTCTTGGTTATTTGCTAGGAATTGATTAGCCCCAGATCCAGACCCTAATTGTGGTGACGTGTTCGGCGTCGAAGTTTGCAAACACGCCATCAAAGATGTTGGCATCCCGTAAGGGATTCACGGGTCTACTACCATCGAAACTGGGTGGTCTAGTTGGTGGTGGGGTGGCAAAATGGGTTTGTGTCCCTGATGGTGGGACAAATCCCCCAGGATAACCAGTGGTTCCTGTATTGCCTAGGATCGAATTATTAGTTGACATGCCACTTGTTCCGTTTGTGGCCACGTTACTAGTAGAAGATGCAACAGACTGTGCGTTCGAAAGGATCGCGCTTAACGTTCCTGTCGACGCGGATGCATTCGTGCATGTTCCATGTGGGGCATTTTGTTCCCCTTGTTGATTGTTTGGATTAGACATCCTATTATTACGTTTTCTTCTGGGTAAGGGTTGGTTTCTATTAGTTACTCTACCACTCCTAAGGTTCATATACCAACGAACTTTGACACTCAGAAAGAACTCTTATAATAATTCTGTCTTAACAAATCTTTATTTTTGTTTTAATTTTGTAACGACCAATAGCGGTCCCCTTTGGGCGTGCCAATTTGTTCTGATGATTTACGGTAAAACAACCGCTAGTCCTCCAAACTATCGAATAAACTTAATGACTGTTATTCAATTCCTCTGGTAACTTGCAGGATCGACTAGATTGATCCTATGGGATATTGGTCGTTGGGTATTGGTCGTTTGGATAAATTTAATAACAAAACTAATATTCATTTGTTAAGACTTGTATTTAGAATGTTTTAGAAATGTTCAATGTATTCGATTACAATGTTAAAAACTTAATGACATGATCAAGTAAAGAAACACAATGGTTTGAATGAATAAAGATTCGATTTGCAAACAAATGTGTAAATGCAGAAATATGTAAATGACTTTAAATGTAAAGACTTTAATGTAAAAGCATGAATATAAAAGCATGAAAGTAAAAGACATGAATGTAAAACAGTTTCTTAAAACGTAAAGGATTCGAAATAGAAGAAAAGTGTTTAAATGCAGGAAATAGTTAAATGACTTTGAATGTAGAAGTATTTAAAAGACATTGAAGCGAAAATGAAGATAAACGGAAAGATAAATATGTTTCTTGAATTATAAAGGTTTGGTACTATCATCGTACATTGTTCGAGCATTCATTTCCCTAGCCATGTGGTATTTTGAATGTTTCTTGAATTTTGTACAATAGATATGACACCGAAATCCTAACACTAAGACTTCTATTTATACTACTTGACCATAGCGGTCGACTTATGAGATTACGCGTTCGAACATGCGAAACCTTTGTTCTTCTCTAGCTTCCGCGTCTTGAACCGTTCAGTAGCGTATATATTTGAATTCAATCATCATGCTCGCGTTTGAATTTCAAATGCTTTAACATTCTTCACTGAACTCATCACAGACCACGATCTAGTTAGCACTTGAGGCTTCTTTTAAATATATCTCCGCAACTGTCACTCGAAGCTTCGAACTTTGGCAAGTCCATTCAAAGAGCCATTTTCTTCCATTCCGAACTGTGACATTCACTTTATTCCAACGAACACTAATCTTGTTCCACTTCGAACTTAAACATTCCACTTGAACCACACATATCAAAATCTTGACCAACACCCACCGTGCGAAATTCCCAAAAACCACGAAAATATATTTCAGGCGCACCACCATCTGATAAAATTTACACCAAACCGGAAATTAAGTTTCGATTATGTACCGTAACTATACTTTCGGTTTTATTCATAACAGAAATCCAGAAAAATTCATTTCGTTGTCTAACATAGAGATACATAAACTTAGCAAATACAAACAGAAAGTTAAACATAAATCGTACATTACAAATCAATATTCTGGTGAACGTTGCAGCATCCTCATAATATCATCGGCGGTTCTTGGTAAAGTCACATCTAGCTCGATTGGAACTTTCTCTTGAAAACTTCGATAAGTCGACCATATAGCTCGTAAATCGTCGTTGCTCTTCAGTTCACGGTTCATGAACTGCACATTCAATTCGTTGTCGATTGATGGCGAACGGTACTCGATCTTCTCTACCTTTCGACCGTCTCTGTAAGAAACAAGTTCTTGCAAAGTTTTGCGTACCTCTTCAATTGGGGTGTACACTATGATCTTGAATTTACGAGACAGTACGTCGATGGGAAAATGAACAATTCTAGCAACCGATGTGATGTTTAACTTCATGCCCTGGGTTTGAAAAACCAGAAACAAAACAAAAAAACAGCAACTATAACACAAAATCTCATATATTCAATTTTTTTCCAAGTGGTCAAATTATAAAAATGAGTATATTTCCACATCATTATACATTATCAAAATGAAATTAACATTACAATGCTACCTATACTACTTGAAAGATCCGAAAAAAGTGTCGCGGGATAAATCCACCAGTGGCACCCCTTTCGACTTTTCCCTATTTATTTCTATATCTATTTCCCTCAACTTGTTGTATTCTTGCATCCTTTCCATGAATTCGTCCGGCCATGTCTCTGATGGTTCTATGAAATAAAGCGTCCACTCTGGTGATGTCGGTGGTATAGGGTATCCCGATTTTAAGTAGACTTGAACAAAATATTATAGATTTGAAATCCACCTGACACAAATGATACAATCAATGAGATTTGGTGTAGGAGTCGTGCGCAGAGGAAAAAAAGTCTCCGGAAAACCGTATCTTGTCAGATTAATACACACCATGTCATACGCACTTGCAATGAGTTGACCCATTTTAGGGAACCGCATCCATTTGTCCTCCGGTGCACATCCAACCTTAATAGGTACTAGTGCATGATGTATTTCCTCAACCTTTTCCTTTCTCCGAACACGTGTGTCAACTCTGTGTTCCTTCAACTCTGTGGTCAGAGTATCTTGCACAATATTGTAATACTCTTCACAGCTACTTAGCAAACAAGAAACAGCTCAAAAGCCACAATTACTATCACCGACCATGTAACACCCCCTTTTTACTTCGTACGAAAATAACGCATAGATGGCAAAGCAACAAAAATAACAAATATCAGAGTTAAAAAAAAATGACGATCAATGGCGCCAAAAGATAGCGTTTACATTTTGAAAACCAAAATACATACAACACCTGCTCATAATGAGATACATAACACAAATGACGGATATGAACATATATATATATATATATATATATATATATATATATATATATATATATATATATATATATATATATATATATATATATGAATCCCTAACAAAAGGAGTTTGGTCATAAAATAAAAGCGGAATATCTACAAGCGAAATGTTTCCCAAAATATCATTTATCATACTAATGATCATATAAACAAATATAAAATAAGTCATATACAAATTACTATTAATGGTCTCCCGACTACCCGTACTACGTGTCGGAGCGTGACAAAAAATGAAGAGCTACCTCTTCAAGCGCCTCAGCGACTAATCGCACGATGCCATTAAAGAATCATTCAAGCGAAGGGTGAGAATGCCAATCATATCATAATTGCATAATAATATGTAAACACATAGTTATCATGCACAATGACAATTCACCCAAAATTCACATGTTACACATAAAGTATAACAATCACCAATATATATATATATATATATATATATATATATATATATATATATATATAAGCGAGCGATGCAATGAAATTAGACCAACACAACGACTCTATGCAATGCATGAGGTACCTTGTCACAATAATTCCCATTGGAATTAGATCATCGCTTACACCCTATCGGGCCCACGAATGATCTCTGACCACTGCAATAAACAACTCAGTTTATCTGAACATTAGGTCCTGCATGGATTTCCCATAAAAAGGGTCCAACCAACGAATCACGGCCTTGCAAGAACCACCGATCATTCTGCATGGCATCTCATTTGCGAGATCCAAAAACAACAAATCACTCACACCCCACAAGGGCACATGATTGTTCTGCAACCAACAATGCAATAATCGTTACGGGCTATCTGAACATTGGGCCATTCACAATGCATATGACATGTCAAGACATATGACAATGCACACACACAAGCATAATTCAACAATGCGAATTGCCTTTCTCGTACTCAACCTGCATGTTAAATCAAACCATGCATATAACAAACATCCACTAAGATTCATGCCAAAATGCTACCTACAACATTCATCAAAGCATACATTGATATTAAAATCAAACAATGTATTTTTACTCCATAATTCCACAAACAATTTTATCACAATTTCTAAAAACATATAAATAGCACACAAGATCCACATTTATATAGAAATTGTCCAAACAACCAAAAATAAAACAATTGCACGGTTCCTAAACTGTAAAACAAACAAAACCCGAACAATTTCCAAAACCACACCTAAATAAAACCCTCTAATGTTCCTCAAACCTATACTACTAGAAATAATATTTAATTAGCTTTCTAGCGAGCAGGGGACCAAAGCGGATTCTGGATTAAAAGTTATGAATTTTTCAAGTTTTCAAAATTCTGTCATACGGTGCAATCGATTTGCACCAGACTGCAATCGATTGCACATAGCTCTATGGGCCAAAAATTATATTTTCGAAGCATTACAATCGATTGAAACCAAACAACAATCGATTGCTTGCTGTAGCAGATGCTAAAAACCATATTTTTCATGTTCTAAACCCAATTTCAAAACCCCACACCTCTTGTATCAATAACCAAGCATTCCATATAATCACCCGACTATACTACATGATTCACACAACTTTTCAACCGCAAAAACATTGATTCCCATCAAATCTACAACTTTGTTCAAAAATGGAAACTTCACATTTTCAACAAAACAAACCACACAAACACATACATATACATACACAGCATAACATAATCGAGATTCACACCCATACCCGACTATTACGAGGATTGACAGTTGACTTTGATCGAAACCTAACTTTTCTTCTCTTTTGCTCTCTTTCTCTTCTCTATCTTTCTTCTTCTTTTCTTTTCTCTCTTTTTCTTTCTTTTCTCTTTTCCCCTCTATGTCATAAATATCTTATGATATAGTTTCTAAAAATGCCCATTTTGCCCCTACTCTCAAATATCGCCCACAAAACGTGTTAAAACATAAACAATGATAAAATACATCGGGAAAATAACATTTATCAATAAAATAATATAAGAACACAAATAATCAAATGAAATTCGATTAAATAAAAACGGAAAAAAATCGGGGCTTTACAGGCCATATTGACGATCCTTTCAATGTATTTTTGCATGAAAACCGACATGTGATCGATGAACGATATTTTTGATGGAGGCGGTGTAGACGGTGATTTGCTAATACGTGTACCTTTGGAAGCATATTTTTGAGATTTAGGTGTAGGTGAGTCGGGAAATACCTTGTCAACATGTTCATAATTCAAAGGATTCCTTGTAGTAGAATTGTCGTTGAGTGTAGGTTTCAACCTTTTCGGTGCACCTATTGTTTTTACCGGTTGCGAGGGTGGTTTCAAATCCTTGGTCTTTGGGAATGAATTTTTCTCAACTCTTATTTGATGTGGATGAAGATATTTGATTTATCACTTTTCATTTTCCCGTCATCCTCAAAACTAAGTCTCTTCCAATGATTAGAGACCTTGTCCATATGTATCAAGACATTACCACTTATCCTCTTGGCCATAACACAAGCACATGAGAGACCATATGTTTTCACAATAGTGCACCCACACTTTGAGGTGTCATCACTCATAGTTGAAGCTCTTTTGGCCTCATGGAAAATATAATTAAGCGCCGCCCGAGAGATGTTACCGACCAATTGAGAATATAACATATTCTCCTTGAACCTGTGTTCCAACACCGTGATACTACGACCAAATGTCATTTGTATCTTATTATGCTGGTTCATGATCATATGGTCACAACTTCCTAACCCGTAATCAAATCACCCTTGCTATTTGCCAACTAATTCTTGAGACAAGCATACGCAGATTCAACTCGGTTTGATGTTGTATGTACGAGGTGCATAACCTGATCAATCCATGCACAAACAAATTTCTCCTTCACCTGATCAAGTATTGTGCTATCCATATATTTCAACAGATTTGAATATTTCTCACAAACAACTCAGAATTGTAAAACAACATCAATATACATCTCTTTTGTAGATACATTAACAATAATATTCCATGCAACCATTATTTTATCCACAATAACACCAAACTTTACCAACTTTCCATCTTCATCAGCTACTTGTTTCGACCCCACAATAGGTTTAACCCGACTTCTCACATTTTTTGTAATATGGTACCTTCAACATAGACCTACACACCTCTAAAGGCCATTGAAAGTTGTCTTTTTTTCCGCACTCGAGAAATGCGAAACCAACTGAGTACGTCTTTTCGGTCGATGTAACACCAATAATTTCCAACAACGGTAGCCTGTACTTGTTGGTTTTGTATGTCGAATCCATTACGAGCACGGTAGGGAACATGTTGAACAATTTAATGGAATCAAGATGAGTCCAATAAATGTCTTTAACAGTTACTCCATCACCCTCCCGTCGGTGCCTACAAACATAATTGTTCTCATCAAGAACTTTCAAAAGGTGTTGCATTTCGGTTCGATCCTCCCGAAGGTCTAACTTTGTTTGATAGCGCTTATTGTACACTTATTAGAGGTGCTCTCTGGTCTTTTGCGCTTCAAAGTTGCAAGAATATTTTTGGGAGGTACCAAATTCAAAGTCATGTCGGAAACACAAATTTTCTTACCCGGAAGTAGACAACATGCTATTGGATGACCGACCAACTTTGGAGTTAAATCATGATTGTGTTCTCCGCTAATCATATTAAACTTCCACTTATTGTTGGCCATGAGATAACCACGCAACCGAAACGGACACTCACATTTTCTTGTGCCAGTTTCCTCGCGTTTCAAATTTTGAATGCGAGCCACATATTTTCCCCTCCTTTCGCAAGTTACAATAACAAACGCATTTCTTCTATCAGTGCCATTATCAGACCTTGCTATCATAATAGCAAATCCTAACTTCGTTGCCTCTAAACGAATCCACTGTAACATATCGTCCCAGAATTCAAATTCTTGAACATTTTCAAAATGTTCACGAACATTGATCGCCTTAATTACGTGAGGCGGAACTATGACTGACGATACAACTTCGATGACATCGAGCTTAAGAATGTTATCGGGGTGCACCATACCTATGTAACATAATAAAAATCATAAATACACATATCATAGTGAAATCTCGCATAATTTCAAAGCGAGACAAGGCCAGGAAACAAACTTCCGATTTAGTTCGACTAGAAAGGAAATAAACTTCGGTTTATACGTAACCTTATTTTCAACAAAAGTTCAGTTAATGCGATCGATGAGGGATAAAAGGATGATGTTTATCGAAATTCTTCTTTGTTGAGCTTTTACGATATGATGAACCAAATAAATGTGGATTTGGAGTGGATAATGGATTGGCAATGAAGAGGGTTTTGGAGAGGTTTGAAGGAGAAAGTGTGTTATGGTGGTGATCACCATGGTTCTTGTTTATAGCAATAAACTTAGGTTTCATACAAAATATCCGGGTGGCATACAATTCAATGTCCCTTCATGGTCGAGTTATACTTCCAGTTCCATACCGAAAGTTAACCTCTGATATAATTTTTTACAATTTCAGGGGTCACACCCCATTTTGATTAGTTTGAACAAAATAAGATGTGAACCGGAAATAAACTTCCGATTTTAAAAAGGACATTATGGGGTTTTCATGGGGTGCGCTAGGGTGGAAGCGGGCGACCCTTTGGGCATCGCGTTTGCACTGCACTTTAGTCTTGAGCGGGCCAATTTAGGCCCTCACCTTTTAATGTGACCACTCCGCCCCGCCCCATTTTCTTCGCGGGCTTTTGGGCACATGTTTTAATATAAAATTAAGCATTTTAGACCTAAAGGTGTAGTGCCGCCTTCGCCTCTCGCACTTACTTTTTGTGGGGCGAACCTATATTTTAGGCCTCATCCTCAACTATGACCGCCCGTCCCCCCATTTTTTGCGGGTTTTGCGGACGAGTTAAATGGAGCGGACATACTCGTTTATTACCCTAGATGTGTCCCTCTTATGGGGTGAGTTAAGAAATTCACTAAAATTATGCTAAACTTTGGATAAAAACTCATTCCACCATGGTATTATAAGCTTTCTCCCATCCTTCTTTAGTGCTAAGCGGAAGGCTCGCACAAACTTTTCTTTCCTTTCAAATTGACACCATTTCATTACTCGCTTTTTAGAGATGGGAACTCCTATGAATTTGTTTTGCTAATTCACTTAGAATTCTCTAATATTTTTATACTAAAAGAATTATAAATGCTATTTCTCTAATCATTGCTTGGACTTGTGACTTTGTCCCTCTATTTTTTTTATATATACAATGCCTATTTTAAAAAATGAAATAGAAGGATTTTATATATATATATATATATATATATATATATATATATATATATATATATATATATATATATATATATATATTTAATGTGATAGTTTAGGGATTAAAATTTAGAACATAACTTATTCTATTTGCATTTTCTTTTCCAATTCCAATCGAAGTCCTGAGTTAGTAGAAAGTCTTGATTGAGTAAAATCGTCAGTAAAGCTAATACCAACCACCTTCAGTCGCCACCGTTTTCCGATTCAATCTCCCCAAATTAGGGTTTCTCCTCACCATGGCCGACGGCTTCTGGAACCGCCAGCAGACGCTTCTCCCCCATTCGGGCCTGCACAAACGACCCCGTTCAGATTACGGTTCGTTTCCCCCTTTTCTTCTCCATCAATTTCTATCTCGCTTGTTTAGTCCAATTTGTAACCTTTCTATCTCTTTTTTCTCTGTTGTTGTTATTGTTGTTGTTTTTAATGCAAATTAATGGAATTCAGTTTGTTATTGTTTTAATGCCATTTGGGATAATTGAATGCTTTGGATAATGGTTTTATAAGTTTAAATTGAGGAAGCTGATTACTTCACATTTGTTAGATCTTATTATCCTAATCATGGTAGTTAAAAAAATATGATTTTGCATGTTTGATCTTAAATTCTTACAATCCTTCACGCGGTGAAAGATCTCGATCGAAAGCAGAACTGGAAATTGGGGCAATGTGTAGGACTGATCAAGCTGGGTGGTTGAAATGGAGGTGGACTTTAGCGATTTTATGTGATAGAAATGTACTGCTCAAGTTGACGGGAAAGTTTTATCGGACTGCTGTAAGACCTGCAATGTTGTATGGGATAGAATGCTGGGCTTAAGAATCAACGAGAATAAAGTGTAGCAGAGATGAGGATGTTGCGTTGGATGTGTGATAAGACTAGACATGATAAGATTAGAAATGACAATATTAGAGAGTGTTGGGGTAGCACCTATAGTAGAAAAATGGTGAAGAATAGATTTGATGGTTTGGACATGTAGAGATAAGACCTTTAGATTCTGTGGTAAGGAGAGTAGATCAATGGAGAGGGGTCAATTAGTTAGAGGTAGAGGAAGACCTAAGAAAACTATAAGAGAAGTTATTAAGAAAGATCTCGAGCTTAAGAATTTAGATAAAAACATGATCCTGGATAGAATATTATGGCAAAGTTGATTCATGTAGCCGATCCCACTTAGTAGGATAAGGCTTGGTTGTTGTTGTTGTGTAGGATCGATCACTGACCTTACCCTAAAATGTTCTGATTGGATGCTTTGGTCAACTGTTTTATAAGCTTAAATTGAGAGAGTTGATAACTTTACTTTTGTATGTTAGGGTATAATGTTGTGGGTGCTAGATCTTATTATCCTAATCACTGTAGTAAAACTAAAACCGTGATTCTGCATGTATGATCTAAATTCTTATAATCTTTCACATTGCATAAGATCTTGACCACAAGCAGAATCTGAAATTGGCTATACAATTGATAATCTTACCTGTGTAGTCATGAGACTGCCACAATTTTCTCAATCCCTGGTTCGGTGAATCGGGTTCGGTGCCTCTGTTGCAAAATGTCATTTTGCCTTGATTAAATCAGAAGCATAAAAGCAAGGCAATATTGCTTGTGCCTGAGTTTGATTTTAAGGGCTTGTTTGAGTTCAATTTCAACTGTTGCAAGCGTCCTATGATTCCAACTGCTGATACATTATTTGAGTTTGAAAGTATCTGAGTTGGAGCCATTCTTTCTGTCGCTCGGGCATGTGAGACTGTTCTGTGTTCCTCTTCTGATTTCTTTGCTCCGACCATTTTGGTTCTCTCTGCTCCTTGTTCAATATTCTCTCTGTCTGCTATTTGCTGGTTACACACACTGCTACTTCAGAAATTTTCCTTCTGTGGTTGGCATGACATGATACTCTCTGGATGCTGCTTCATCTCTGAAAGTCTTTTTTTCTTCCAACAGTCTTCAACAAAGTTTGGTTGTGGGTGCTTTTGAAACTTACTTGATGAGCTTTGTTGAAATTCATCAACCCTTTAATGATAAACTTCTCTCTTTAATTGTGAACTGATCTATTCTATTCCCCTTTGGTCAGCTATTTTCTTGTCATAATCACTATTAATAAAAAGGTAACTATATAAATATGTAATCATAGAATAACCATAATTACAGATTGTCATTCTCACTCAACTTCATATATATTATAATTATACCATACTATTAATCAGTTACATTGTTATATTTATACATATTAAAATCGATTTTAATGTTTTCAGTAGGATTGTACAATCCATGTTCATTATTTCAATATTTTCAATCTTTTACTCTCCAATTTTAGGCAACATCTTGATTTTGACTACCTTGTTATGATCCTAATAATGTGGTGGGTGAATTAACTATAAATATTATAATGTTTTTATCCTGTCATATATCGTAACAAGTTAATGCAAAAGACAGTATGGAGTTTGAGTGTATTTATAAACTAAACTAATTGAACAAACTAAATATGAAGAGACATTGCTGGGCTGTGACATATTCTCGCTTTTGTGTTTAAGTTCTTAGTGATTAAGTTCTACAAAAATAAAAGAACACCATTTTAGTATCATTGTCATGTCAAAGGTGTAATTTTCTCGTGGATGCAACAGTGACTGGGTGACAGTAGTGTCAACCTTAAAGTTGTGTTTTTTCAATGGTTATCAGTAAACAAAACTTATTCAATCCGTTACATGCTTTTTTCTAAATCTATCTTAAAAACAAAACTATTAGTTCTTCAACCACAAATTGTCTTTCTGCAACAACACCTACCTTCTAAGATTTTTCTCACGAATATAACTCAGTGTTGTCGATGGCAGATGGCAGTCCATGGCAGAGTGAAAATCCTGCCATTTTATAGCAGATTATGGCGGAAAACCAATAGTGACCGATATTTACCATTGCGGCGAGCCCAAAAACCACCAGGTATATCCACCATAGCGGCCATGGCGCTGCTATTTGATAACACTAGAGCCTCATAGAAAGAAACTTGGTAATGTGCATGTAGTTGGTAGGGATTAGGCTTATCTGTCTATAATCATTTTATAGTGCAAGGACTATATTTGGGCACACTGATGAAAATATAATCCGTATTTATCCCATGGTTTCCTTAATGGGTTTCTTCTCAACTTTACTTTGATGAGGTTATAAACACCTCATTCCAATTTCTAACTACTCTTGCAGACAGAGTTCATAATACTTTTGAATCTTTGGTGTTTTCCTATTTATAAGCTTTATCATGGGATTTAGGACAAGGATCCAATTCTTCAACGAATGGCTTATATTGGTTTTGTTCAGTGAATATATGTATAGGAACAAAAATACTCTTATCACCAATACCAAATAAGACTTCCTTCTTCATGCTATAACCCTTGCTGCCTCAGCACCTGATGACATGCTTCTTGTGTTAAGGCAATGATTTTCATGGTTAGATCAGTTGATTTTAATGGTTAGCCAACAAAACATTAGCTTTAGATATTGTTGTAAGCATACAATAATCTAAGTCCACTTCTGGATTTCATCAAATATGCCAGTGCTGATTGTATCAGATATCTTTTGTTTTGTCTGTTTCAGAGGTTGGTATCTTAAATAAGGAAAAGGTTAATTAATACCTAGGCATGAATCAGTAACGATGAGAAATTTTCTGTGGAAACTGCCCTAATGCTTTGCTGATATAGAATAATTGTGGAGCCATAGTTGCTAAATTGCGGTTAAGGTGGCTCTGTAATGCAATTGCATGATTGAATTTGTGAAACTGCCATTAGTATTGCATTGTAGATTCTGCAAATCAGGTGCAGCAACCACCAATGGTACAGTGGTACAGCGGATCGACACCTATTGTGAGAAACAGTGTAGTTTTAGTTTTTAAAGAACTGAGCGGTCACTGTTATCTCACGTTACTTATTTTTATGACTAGTGCTGTACTCTTCATATCTTGCTACCAGCCCCAGTTGCATAGAAACTGGCAATCCGCCCACAAGTATAAGAAACATAAAGAGTACACAGCTTAATTGGGGTCAAATACAATGTATAACTGCTTAGAACATACAGTTTTAGCTCAGAAATTAACTCTCACTCAGTTATATTGGTGACTGAAACAAGTTGCTAGTTGGGAGGATAGTTAGTGATGAGATGCTGGGAATGGGAAGGTCCATGGGAATGAAAGTTATGCTGTTCTTAATTGGAAGCTGTATATAGATTCATGCATGAGAGCCTAGAAAGTGTATCAGACAAAGAATCGTAGCTCAGATCACAAGATCCTAGGGATTCATGCATGGAAGCTGTATATAGGGATTTCAATATTTTTACCCTCAAAACCTTGGGTTTATCAAAACCCAACCGGATCCATTTAATCAAAGAATTAGAGTTTTTTGGACAAAACCCAGCCCATGTTGGGGTCAATTCCCAACGATCTTCTGCGATCCTATTGCTTCTCTGATCTCACTCACCCTGATCCCACTCACACTGCCACATGGGAAAGGGTTTTGAATTGTAAGATTGGATGATCCTATCGGTTACCACGGTCTTACATACACTGTATATCGTGGAAGAGGTTGGGAATAAATGAATAGAGTTTTTGTTTATGTTCGGTGTTTTCTTTAGAACAATTGAAGTTGTACAGCAGATCTAAGGCTGAAACATCTTTATATGTGCCTTACCTTTTATTTTTATTATTTGTATATAGATCCAATGCTTTTTGTATATATGTAACTGATTTATTTCAACTACTATACAACTTCCACAATTTGCCTGCAATGTATTGCAATCAACCATTTGACATATTGGTATTGTGCCCTTGTATCCTGTTTTATTTTGATTTTCAGCATATATTGTGTCCTGGTCAGTGTAGTCAAGATCGAGTGCTGGATCGTAAGATCTTACGTGCTGAGATTGCCTTTTAGTGCTACAATCGGAGAAAGATCTTTTACGTGCACGGCGTGGTCAAGATCGAGCTTTCTAGAACAATATCATAAAAAAAATAGTGTTGGTCCTGTTTTCTTGGGCTGTCTAACCAGGTTGGGTTTTCTTAAGTGAAAACCGGTTATTATTCAATTAGGTTCTCTCTCTAACCCTAAAACAGAATCGGCTGCATCTTTCACTATAGGTGCTGGTACCTCTGCAACTTTCAAGTTTCTTCTTCCCATCACCATTCCGTTTTCCTCTCTTGCCCTCTGTTATAAATCGCTGTTAATCTTCTCCGCGGCGGTGACATCAGTTCTCCTCTACCATCAATATTCGTGTTCATCATCTTCCTATCACTGTACATTCTTCTCCCATCATTTTTGTAACACCATTTTCTCGACTTTGTAATGGCTTCAAATGTATATGAAATTACCATTTTGCCCTTCCGTAGGATCTTACGTACCATGCCACTATCCTAGTTTTATGATCTTTAACAGGGTGTTTGATCCTACTTAAGATCTCGAGCTTAGTTATATTGTTCATTTTCTCTAATAATTTTTATCTTCTAAAGTAATACAGTAGTAAAGGTGATTTGTTGTTGTCTTGTTATTTTTCTTGGGGGTAGATTGACATTGGACTAATTAGTTAATTTTATTATTGTAACAAGCACACTTTTCTATTATATTTGATGTTTAGAACTGTATGAATATGAATGATATATAATTTAGTAGATATGGAGATTTTGTCCTTAAATTGTTAGATATGATAATTATCATTACTTTTATCTTTTACATTACAGAAATGCCAGCTACTGGTCTGCCTCCTGGAAGTGAGATGCATAATTATCTTGCTCGCGAAGAGGACCGTTCTGGTCACCCAATGGTGAAGGACACAAAAACGATTGGATCTGCGTATGATCGCTACCTTCAGAGTGGGGTAACATTTCATCCTTTTATGCTTGCTAAATTAACTTACTATTTATTTTTTGGGGCATTTTCACTGGTTGTTTCATTGCCTGAAAACATGCATCTTGTTTGGTTTTGAAGCAACTTTCTTCATTTACTTCTGCTGGGGAAGCCAGTACAATTGGTGCTCTTGGGTTGCAAAGGGGTGTTGGTGGATTACCGAACCATTCACTAGGTGATCCCGCTCTCATGGGGCGTCATGGGGGTGGTGGTCCTGATTTTCCACCGAATGGACGGGGTATCAATTATGGGTTTCAGCCACCTGTGGATGCAATTTCAAGGCCTGGACCGGAGACAGCACTCCTACCTCCAGATGCTTCCCCTACGTTATATATTGAAGGTCTACCTTCTGACTGTACAAGAAGAGAAGTGGCTCGTATCCTTTTTGTTATGATGCAAAACGTCTGAGTTTTATCATCTTGCTTTCATCTATTATGACTTTTGAACTTTATTTTAATTCTGTTATACATATATTCCTTAACATTGTCTTTAGATATTTTCCGCCCTTTTGTTGGATACAGAGAAGTGAGACTTGTCAGCAAAGAGGCCAAACATGTAAGAGTATGGTTTGTAACAGATGACTGCTTGTATTATAGCTAAAATGTCTCCTTTATGCTGAACTGCCTGTTTCTTGCAGCGTGGAGATCCTTTGATCCTTTGTTTTGTGGACTTTGCAAATCCAGCTTGTGCAGCAACTGCTTTGAGTGCTTTGCAAGGTATTATTTCTCTAGTCTTCTTTTTGGCAATTATCGTTTTATACAGCTACCTATGCTGTCAATTACCTCGCTACAGCAAGTGATCACGGATTCACATTGCGGAGGCAACGCCGACTGCACGCGTTCAACTGGTGCGCAGTCGCGGCCACAAATCGCGCTGTTTTCACATCTCTTTTTGCAGCTCAATCCTGTTTTTGCGTCCACAATTAAGGTCTCAGGGAAATCTCTCAAATGCCCACTCTTTTTTAAATGTTGTGTCTATTTATTAAAGGTATATATTGGTCATTCAATGTGTTTGAAGTGGTCTGTTATTTTATTCTGATCATTGGAAAAACCTGCTATTTTATTTTTCATGCGACTGCATATACTCTTCTAAATGTGTTTTCCTTGTTTCTGCTTGCGAAGCCCTCTTGAGTCTTCTGTGTGCGCGTGAAGCCCTCTCTTTCTTCTGCTTCTTTTTCTTCATGCGGAGTTCACTGTTCCTTCCTTCTGCAACAATTTCGTGTTCTGTTCTTCTCTGTTCTCTTTGTTTCCTTTTCTCTGGTCTTTGGGTTTTCCGCGAGAACAATGACATCAACATCATCTGAAACACCTATCTTATCTGAACAATGTCATTTTGATTACTTTTAGAACTTTAATTATTTAGTTATTTTGGCTAACAGGAATATAAAATGAAAGGTTTATCCATATAGATGGTTATCATTATTCATTCATAAAAATACTACTGAGGTATTAGCTAGCTAATGGTGGTTCTGCACAGGCTATAAAGTTGATGAAATCAATCCCGAGTCTAGTTATTTGCGGCTTCAGTTTTCTCGGTATCCAGGGCCAAGAAGTGGAGGTGGTCCAAGAAGTAGTGGACCCGGTCCAAGAAGTGGTTCTGGACCCGGTCCAAGAAGTGGTTCTGGATCCCGTGGTGGTAGGAGGTGACTCGCACAGCCCGATTAGGATTTATGCTCATAAGAAACGTGGAAGGTCCTTTAAACATGCTCATTATGTGGGCTCGAACGTTAGCAGGTCATTACTACACAAATTCATAATTCTATTTTGCTCCTTGAGATGCACAAATTGTTATCAGGCTGAGATCAAATAGTAATTTTTTTCTTTTTAGCTGTGTAATATTATTTGCTAGCTATGAACACTGTCTAACTTATGGTAGCTTTTACTTTGGTATGTACTTACACCTGTGTTTTTTTCTTAGCTGCTTAAACTTACTTTCATTGGTGCGAAGTGCCACAAATCTATTTTTCTACTAACAGATTTCGTGATCAAACAAGAAAAAAAAGTGCAAAATGTTGTTTTTTTCGTGTTGTTTTGGTGGTCAAGTGCATAGAAGAAATGTGTGCAAAAAAGAGAAAATTGATCTATCTGATTACAAGAACAAACATATTTTGCTAAATCTTTTTATTTTGGTTTTTGATGTCATATTTTGCTACTTGGAAGTATAGAATTAAATAGTTTTTGTGGATTTTTAAACACTTTTAAAGATAAAAATATATAGCTAGTGGATAGCGTGACACAGTTTATCCAACACATCATTAATAATAACTGCGTATACCTAACTACAACACTTTTAATTAGGTGTTAATGGATAGTTAATGAAACTCCTAGAACTTTCCTCTTAAACAATTGTAAAAACTGATACTCCCTAGTCTCAAAATAAATAAATGTCTCTTTAATTATTTTTTTTTACAAAAATAAGTATATAGGTTTGCTTTAAATGCAACGTTAATTAATTTTTACTAAATTCATCTCTTAATATTACTCCTTCTGTTATTTATTATAAATCGTTTTAAAAACAATGTTAAAAACAATGTGTATCATAGTATAAGACATTTTCAATATCAATAAATAATTAATGTTATTTTTTTTTATACTCTTAAATGTTTATTATTTTTTTCATTTCAATTATGTATATGTATCTTTTTATATTATTAATGAAGAACAATATTATAATTTTTCTTTTTTATATAATAATAATAATTTTTCAATATATATGAAAAGCGGAAAATATAATAAAAAACAGAGAGGTAGTATATTATTGTCAACACTAATTTCAAGGCTATCAATTTTTACTATGCATATTTATAACTAGTATATTTATAACTATGTATAGTAATTAATAATAATAGAAATTTCTTATTCCACTCTATAAAGGTGAAAAACACCTTATACAATTTTAAAAATGCTCTCAAAAAATCGAAAAATATATTTTTGATTTACACTCTAACTACTTATAATTCATTTGTTTTGACATACACTCTTCAAAAGACAAAAAAAATGACATTGAAAATGCATTTCAGGTATAAATCAAAAATGCATTTTGATAAAAGAAAACATATTCACCCAATGGCTTTATGCTACTTTTGGTGTTATGGTAACAACTTTATGCTTTATTAGAAGTCGAAAATGTATTTTCGATTTGTATTGGAAGTCCATTTCTGATTTTTTATAAATGCAATTTAAAAATGATGCGCACTAAAAATATATTTCTGATTTCTAGAGATATTTTTGAAATTTTACGTTGTGTCTAAGAAAAATATGGGATAGATTAAAAAACTCTTCTGTAATAAGGATAGTTTTAAATATTTTTTACATTTATTCATTCAACAGTTACATTTTTTTAAAGTTGTGTGCAATAAATTTTAAAGACTTTTATTTTTAGAGGGAGGGAGAGAACTAATTTAAGTATATCCTCCTATTTCGATTGACAAATAAAAAAAGTAAAATTGGAAATGACACAAATTATTGTTTGGTGGTTGATTTGAACAACTTTAATTTGTTTGTTCATAACCTTCTCTCTAACAAAGAAGAAATCAATATCGTTTTGAGCTGTTATTAAAGAGATAGATATATGAGATAGAATTAGTGAATTTTTTAATCCACTCCATAGGGGTGAGACGCACTCCATGAAAATCCCAAAATGCCCTTCTCAAAACCGGAAGTTTATTTTCGGTTCACACTCTATTTTGTTCAAATAAGTCAAAATATGGTGTCACCCCTGAAATTGTGAAAAAAACACCTGAGATTAACTTCCAGTATGGAACCGGAGGTATAACTCCAGCCATAGAAGTGAGAACATTGAATTATATGCCACCTGAATATTTTGTATGAAACTGGAAGTTTATTTCCGATTTTGTCACGAATACTGATTGCTATAACCAGCAACCATGGTGATTGTAATACCCCAAAATTTCCCCCTCCTATTTTATCATCTCCCTCAACATTAAGAGGCACATTAACTGTCGAAAAACATAATATATCAAATTACGCAGGACATTCGCATAACAGAAAGAATGTTTAAAGAAGACGCAAGACATTCGCATAACATTCGCATAACAGAAAAAATGTTTAAAGAAATTCATACCGGGTTCAATTTCTACAGCAGCCGGTTCTACCGCAGCAATATCAACATCTCACTAAACATTAAGAGGCACATTCTCTATCGAAAAACATAATATATCAAATTACGCAAGACATTCGCATAACAGAAAGAATGTATAAAGAAGGTCATACCGGGATCAATTTCTACCGCAGCCGATTCTACCACAGCCGGTTCTACCGAAGCAATATAAACATCTCCCTCAACATTAAGAGGCACATTCAATGTCGAAAAACATAATATATCAAATTATGCAAGACATTCGCATAACATTCGCATAACAGAAAGAATGTTTAAAGACGTTTGTACCGGGATCAATTTCTAACGCAGCGGGTTCTACCACAGCCAATTCTACCGCAGCAATATTAACATCTCCCTCAACATTAAGAGGCACATTCACTATCGAAAAACAAAATATATCAAATTACGCAAGACATTCGCATAACATTCGCATAACAGAAAGAATGTTTAAAGAAGTTCATACCGGGATCAATTTCTACCGCAGCCGGTTCTACCGCACAATATCAACGTCTCCCTCAACATTAAGAGGTACATTCACTGTCGAAAAACATAATATCTCAAATTACGCAGGACATTCGCATAACATTCGCATAACAGAAAAAATGTTTAAAGAAACCGCAGGACATTCGCATAATATTCGCATAACAGAAAGAATGTTTAAAGAAATTCATATCGGGATCAATCTCTACCGCAGCCGGTTCTACCGCCGCAATTTCAACATCTCCCTAAACATTAAGAGGCACATTCACTGTCGAAAAACATAATATATCAAATTACGCAGGACATTCGCATAACATTCGCATAACAGAAAGAATGTTTAAAGAAGTTCATACCGGGATCAATTTCTACCGCAGCCGATTCTACCGAAGCAATATCAACATCTCCCTCAACATTAAGAGGCACATTCACTATCGAAAAACATAATATATCAAATTACGCAAGACATTCGCATAACTGAAAGAATGTTTAAAGAGTTAAATGAGGGATCAATTTCTACCGCAGACGATTTTACCATAGTCGGTTCTACCGCAACAATATCAACATCTCCCTCAATATTAGGAGGCACATTCACTATCGAAAAACATAATATATCAAATTACGCAGGACATTCGCATAACAAAAAGGATGTTTAAAGTAATTCATACCGGGATCAATTTCTACCGCAGCCGGTTCTACCGCAGCAATATCAACATCTCCCTCAACATTAAGAGGCACTTTCACTGTCGAAAAACATAATATCTCAAATTAAGTAGGACATTCGCATAACATTCGCATAACATAAAGAATGCTTAAGGAAGACGCAGGACATTCGCATAACATTCGCATAACAGAAAGAATGTTTAAAGAAATTCATACCGGGATCAATTTCTACCGCAGCCGGTTCTACCGCAGCAATATCAACATCTCCCTCAACATTAAGAGGCACATTCACTGTCGAAAAACATAATATCTTAAATTACCCAGGACATTCGCATAACAGAAAGAATGTTTAAAGAAGTTCATAACGGGATCAATTTCTACTGCATTTGGTTCTACCATAGCCGGTTCTACCGCAACAATATCAACATCTCCCTGAACATTGAGAGGCACATTCACTGTCGAAAAACATAATATATCAAATTACGCAGGACATTCGCATAAAATTCGCATAACAGAAAGAATGTTTACAGAAGTTCATACCGGGATCAATTTCTACATGACGGTTCTACCACGGTAGGTTCTACAAAGCAATAACAACAACTCCCTCGACATTAAGAGCACATTCAGTCGAAAAACATAATATATCAAATTCAAGAGACATTCGCATAACAGAAAGAATGTTTAAAGAAGTTCGTACCAGGATCAATTTCTAACGCAGCCGGTTCTACCACAGCCGGTTCTACCACAACAATATCAACATCTCCCTCAACATTAAGAGGCACATTCACTGTCGAAAAACATAATATATCAAATTACGCAGGACATTCGCATAACATTCGCATTACAGAAAGAATGTTTAAAGAAGTTCGTACCGGGATCAATTTCTAACGCAGCCGGTTCTACCACAGCCGGTTCTACCGCAGCAATATCAACATCTACCTCAACATTAAGAGGCTCATTCTCTGTCGAAAACCATAACATATCAAATTACGCAGGACATTCGCATAACATTCGCATAACAGAAAGAATGTTTAAAGTAGTTCATATCAGGATCAATTTCTACCGCAGCCGGTTCTACTGCAGCAATATCAACATCTCCCTAAACATTAAGAGGCACATTCACTATCGAAAAACATAATATATCAAATTACGCAGGACATTCGCATAACATTCACATAACAGAAAGAATGTTTAAAGAAGTTCATACCGGGATCAAATTCTACCGCAGCCGGTTCTACCGAACAATATCAACATCTCCTTCAATATTAAGAGGCACATTCACTGTAGAAAAACATAATATATCAAATTACGCAGGACATTTGCATAATAGAAAGAATGTTTAAATAAGTTAAATCGGGATCAATTTCTACATGGATTCTACCACGGTAGGTTCTACGACAATATCAACATCTCCTCAACATTAAGAGCATTCAATCGAAAAACATAATATATCAAATTACACAGGACATTCGCATAATAGAAAGAATGTTTAAAGTAGTTCATATCGGGATCAATTTCTACCGCAGCCGGTTCTACCGAAGCAATATCAACATCTCCTTAAACATTAAGAGGCACATTCACTATCGAAAAACATAATATATAAAATTACGCAGGACATTCGCATAACAGAAAGAATGTTTAAAGTTAAATGTCGGGATCAATTTGTACATGAGGTTCTATCGGGGCGGTTCTACATGACAATATCAACATATCCCTCTACATGAAGAGGCACATTCATTCGAAAACATAATATATCAAATTACGCAGGACATTCGCATAACAGAAAGAATGTTCAAAGTAGTTCATACCGGGATCAATTTCTACTGCGGCCGGTTCTACCGCAACAATATCAACATCTCCCTCAACATTAAGTGGCACATTCACTATCGAAAAACATAATATATCAAATTCGCGGGACATTATAACATTCGCATATGAAAGAATGTTTAAAGAAAGGGACATTCGCATAACATTCGCATACGAAATAATGTTTAAAGAAATTCATCTGGAATCAATTTCTACATGATAGGTTCTACACAATATCAACATCTCCCTAAACATTAAGAGGCACATTCACTATCGAAAAACATAATATATCAAATTACACAGGACATTTGCATAATAGAAAGAATGTTTAAAGAAGTTCAAACCGGGATAAATTTCTACCGCAGCCGGTTCTACCGAAGCAATATCAACATCTCCCTCAACATTAAGAGGCACATTCACTATCGAAAAACATAATATATCAAATTACGCAGGACATTCGCATAACATTCGCATTACGGAAAGAATGTTTAAAGAAGTTCGTACCGGGATCAATTTTTAACGCAGCCGGTTCAACCACAGCCGGTTCTACTGCAACAATATCAACATCTCCCTCAACATTAAGAGGCTCATTCACTGTCGAAAACCATAATATATCAAATTACGCAGGACATTTGCATAACATTCGCATAACAGAAAGAATTTTTAAAGTAGTTCATACCGGGATCATTTTTTACCGCAGTCGGTTCTACTACACCAATATCAACATCTCCCTCAACATTAAGAGGCACATTCACTGTCGAAAAACATAATATATCAAATTACGCAGGACATTCAGATAACATTCGCATAACAGAAAGAAGGTTTAAAGTAGTTCATACCGGGATCAATTTCTACATGATCGGTTCTACATGACAATATCAACATCTCCCTCAACATTAAGAGGCACATTCAC
The DNA here is from genome assembly GCA_021764765.1 of Vicia sativa. Classification (NCBI taxonomy): domain Eukaryota; kingdom Viridiplantae; phylum Streptophyta; class Magnoliopsida; order Fabales; family Fabaceae; genus Vicia; species Vicia sativa. The sequence continues at coordinate 205,074,990 of CM038792.1, read as the reverse complement.
TGTCGAAAAACATAATATATCAAATTACGCAGGACATTCACATAACATTCGCATAACAGAGAGCATGTTTAAAGAAGACGTCGGACATTCGCATAACAGAAAGAATGTTTAAAGAAATTCATACCGGGATCAATTTCTACCGCAGTCGGTTCTACCGCAGCAATATCAACATCTCCCTAAACATTCATAGGCACATTCACTATCGAAAAACATAATATATAAAATTACGCAGGATATTCGCATAACATTCGCATAACAGAAAGAATGTTTGAAGAAGTTCAAACCGGGATCAATTTCTACCGCAGCCGGTTCTACCACAGCCGGTTCTACCGAAGCAATATCACCATCTCCCTCAACATTAAGAGGCACATTCACGGTCGAAAAACATAATATATCAAATTACGCAGGAAATTCGCATAACATTCGCATTACAGAAAGAATGTTTAAAGAAGTTCGTACCAGGATCAATTTCTAGCGTAGCCGGTTCTACCACAGTCAGTTCTACCGCAGCAATATCAACATCTCCCTCAACATTAAGAGGCACATTCATTGTCGAAAAACATAATATATCAAATTACGCAGGACATTCGCATAACATTCGCATAATAGAAAGAATGTTTAAAGTAGTTCATATCGGGATCAATTTCTACCGCAGCCGGTTCTACCGCAGCAATATCAACATCTCCCTCAACATTAAGATGCATATTCACCGTCGAAAAACATAATATATCAAATTACGCAGGACATTCGCATAACATTCGCATAACAGAAAGAATGTTTAAAGTAGTTCATACCGGGATCAATTTTTACCGCGGCCGGTTCTACCATAGCAATATCAACATCTACCTCAATATTAAGAGGCACATTCACTGTCGAAAAACATAATATATCAAATTAGCCAGGACATTCGGATAACATTCGCATAACAGAAAGATTGTTTAAAGTAGTTCATACCGGGATCAATTTCTACCGCAACCGGTTCTACCGCAGCAATATCAACATCTCCCTCAACATTAAGAGGCACATTCACTGTCGAAAAACATAATATATCAAATTATGCAGGACATTCGCATAACATTCGCATAACAGAAAGAATGTTTAAAGAAGACGTCGGACATTCGCATAACAGAAAGAATGTTTAAAGAAATTCATATCGGGATCAATTTCTACCGCAGTCGGTTCTACCGCAGCAATATCAACATCTCCATAACATTAAGAGGCACATTCACTGTAGAAAAACATAATATATCAAATTACGCAGGAGATTCGCATAACATTCGCATAACAGAAAGAATGTTTAAAGAAGTTTGTACCGGGATCAATTTCTACCACAGCCGATTCTACCACAGTCGGTTCTATCGCAGCAATATCAACATCTCACTCAACATTAAGAGGCTCATTCACTGTCGAAAAACATAATATATCAAATTACGCAGGACATTCGCATAACATTCGCATAACATTCGCATAATAGAAAGAATGTTTAAAGTAGTTCATATCGGGATCAATTTCTACCGCAGCCGGTTCTACCGTAGCAATATCAACATCTCCCTCAACATTAAGAGGCACATTCACTGTCAAAAAACATAATATATCAAATTACACAGGACATTCGCATAACATTCGCATAACAGAAAGAATGTTTAAAGAAGTTCGTACCGGGATCAATTTCTACCGCAGCCGGTTCTATCAGAGCCGGTTCTACCGCAGCAATATCAACATCTCCCTCAACATTAAGAGGCACATTCACTATCGAAAAACATAATATATCAAATTACGCAGGACATTCGCATAACATTCACATAACAGAAAGAATGTTTAAAGAAGACGCCGGACATTCGCATAACATTCGCATAACAGAAAGAATGTTTAAAGAAATTCATACCGAGATCAATATCTACATGGGTTCTACATGACAATATCAACATCTCCCTCAACATTAAGAGGCACATTCACTATCGAAAAACTTAATATATCAAATTATGCAGGACATTCGCATAACAGAAAGAATGTTTAAAGAAGTTCAAACCGGGATAAATTTCTACCGCAGCCGGTTCTACCACAGCCGGTTCTACCGAAGCAATGTCAACATCTCCCTCAACATTAAGAGGCACATTCACTATCGAAAAACATAATATATCAAATTACGCAGGACATTCGCATAACATTCGCATTACGGAAAGAATGTTTAAAGAAGTTCGTACCGGGATCAATTTCTAACGCAGCCGGTTCAACCACAGCCGGTTCTACCACAGCAATATCAACATCTCCCTCAACATTAAGAGGCTCATTCACTGTCGAAAACCATAATATATCAAATTACGCAGGACATTCGCATAACATATGCATAACAGAAAGAATTTTTAAAGTAGTTCATACCGGGATCAATTTTTACCGCAGCCGGTTCTACCACAACAATATCAACATCTCCCTCAACATGAAGAGGCACATTCACTGTCGAAAAACATAATATATCAAATTACGCAGGACATTCGGATAGCATTCGCTTAACAGAAAGAAGGTTTAAAGTAGTTCATACTGGCATCAATTTCTACCGCAACCGGTTCTACCGCAACAATATCAACATCTCCCTCAACATTAAGAGGCACATTCACTGTCGAAAAACATAATATATCAAATTACGCAGGACATTCGCATAACGTTCGCATAACAGAAAGAATGTTTAAAGAAGACGTCGGACATTCGCATAACATTCGCATAACAGAAAGAATGTTTAAAGAAATTCATACCGGGATCAATTTCTACCGCAGTCGGTTCTACCGCAGCAATATCAACATCTCCCTAAACATTAAGAGGCACATTCACTATCGAAAAACATAATATATAAAATTACGCAGGACATTCGCATAACATTCGCATAACAGAAAGAATGTTTAAAGAAGTTCAAACCGGGATCAATTTCTACCGCAGCCGGTTCTACCACAGCCGGTTCTACCGAAGCAATATCAACATCTCCCTCAATATTAAGAGGCACATTCACGATCGAAAAACATAATATATCAAATTACGCAGGAAATTCGCATAACATTCGCATTACAGAAAGAATGTTTAAAGAAGTTCGTACCGGGATCAATTTCTAACGTAGCCGGTTCTACCACAGCCGGTTCTACCACAGCAGTATCAACATCTCCCTCAACATTAAGAGGCTCATTCACTGTCAAAAACCATAATATATCAAATTACACAGGACATTCGCATAACATACGCATAACAGAAAGAATGTTTAAAGTAGTTCATATCGGGATCAATTTCTACCGCAGCCGGTTCTATCGCAGCAATATCAACATCTCCTTAAACATTAAGAGGCACATTCACTATCGAAAAACATAATATATCAAATTACGCAGGACATTCGCATAACATTCGCATAACAGAAATAATGTTTAAATAAGTTCATACCGGGATCAATTTCTACCGCAGCCGGTTCTACCACAGCAGATTCTACCGAAGCAATATCAACATCTCCCTCAATAATAAGAGGCACATTCAGTGTAGAAAAACATAATATAACAAATTACGGGACATTAAGCAACATTCGCATATGGAAAGAATGTTTAAAGAATTCGTCAGGGATCAATTTCTACATAGGTTCTACCACAGCCGGTTCTACCGCAGCAATATCAACATCTCCCTCAACATTAAGAGGCACATTCATTGTCGAAAAACATAATATATCAAATTACGCAGGACATTCGCATCACATTCGCATAATAGAAAGAATGTTTAAAGTAGTTCATATCGGGATCAATTTCTACATGTAGGTTCTACATGACAATATCAACATCTCCTCGACATTAAGATGCATATTCAGTCGAAAAACATAATATATCAAATTACGCAGGACATTCGCATAACATTCGCATAACAGAAAGAATGTTTAAAGTAGTTCATACCGGGATCAATTTTTACCGCGGCCGGTTCTACCACAGCAATATCAACATCTCCCTCAACATTAAGAGGCACATTAACTGTCGAAAAACATAATATATCAAATTACCCAGGACATTCAGATAACATTCGCATAACAGAAAGATTGTTTAAAGTAGTTCATACTTGGATCAATTTCTACATGACTGTTCTACGCATGATATCAACATCTCCTAAACATTAAGAGGCATTCAGCCGAAAACATAATATATCAAATTACGCAGGACATTCGCATAACATTCGCATAATAGAAAGAATGTTTAAAGAAGACGTCGGACATTCGCATAACATTCGCATAACAGAAAGAATGTTTAAAGAAATTCATATCGGGATCAATTTCTACCGCAGTCGGTTCTACCGCAGCAATATCAACATCTCCATAACATTAAGAGGCACATTCACTATCGAAAAACATAATATATAAAATTACGCAGGACATTCGCATAACAGAAAGAATGTTTAAAGAAGTTCAAACCGGGATCAATTTCTACCGCAGCCGGTTCTACCACAACCGGTTCTACCGAAGCAATATCAACATCTCCTTCAATATTAAGAGGCACATTCACTGTAGAAAAACATAATATATCAAATTACGCAGGACATTCGCATAACATTCGCATAACATTCGCATAACAGAAAGAATGTTTAAAGAAGTTCGTACCGGGATCAATTTCTACCGCAGCCGGTTCTATCGTAGCAATATCAACATCTCCCTCAACATTAAGAGGCTCATTCACTGTCGAAAAACATAATATATCAAATTACGCAGGACATTCGCATAACATTCGCATAATAGAAAGAATGTTTAAAGTAGTTCATATCGGGATCAATTTCTACCGCAGCAATATCAACATCTCCCTCAACATTAAGAGGCACATTCACTGTCAAAAAACATAATATATCAAATTACGCAGGACATTCGCATAACATTCGCATAACAGAAAGAATGTTTAAAGAAGTTCGTACCGGGATCAATTTCTACATGATAGGTTCTATCGAGGCCGGTTCTACATGACAATATCAACATCTCCCTGCATTAAGAGGCACATTCAACATCCAAAACATAATATATCAAATTCGCGGGACATTAGCATAACATTAGCATATGAAAGAATGTTCAAAGTAGTTCATCTGGGATCAATTTCTACATGGCGGTTCTACATAACAATATCAACATCTCCCTCAACATTAAGAGGCACATTCACTATCGAAAAACATAACATATCAAATTACGCAGGACATTCGCATGACATTCACATAACAGATAGAATGTTTAAAGAAGACGCAGGACATTCGCATAACAAAAAAAATGTTTAAAGAAATTCATACCGGGATCAATTTCTACATGATAGGTTCTACGCGACAATATCAACATCTCCCTAAACATTAAGAGGCACATTCACTATCGAAAAACATAATATATCAAATTCGCGGGACATTATATGGAAAGAATGGTTAAAGAAGTTCAAAGGATAAATTTCTACATGGTAGGTTCTACCATAGCATTCTACGAGCAATATCAACATCTCCCTCAACATTAAGAGGCACATTCTGTGACACCCTGAATAAATCGATTATTAAATAATTACGATTTTTAATTATTAATTTAATTAGGAATGTAATATTTAATATTTTGGATTATTGGAAGTCAATTGAATTAAATGGAAGTGGGTTTATTGGTGGTATGATGAATAAAGTGAGGGTGTGAGGAGTAAAGACTCTACTCACATTAATTATATTATTTTATTATGTTAGAATAATAAAAGAAATAAAAGAAGGAAAAGAGGAAAAAAGATCTTTTGGAGAAAACTCACATGCGTGGAATTGAGAAGAGGAGAAAAGGAGGAAGAAGACCTAAGGTGTCGAATTGAAGAACCCACAGTAAGGGTGATTTCGATTGATTATAGTTTATTATCGGTTTTGATTTTAATATTATAGATCATAGCATGTTAGGAAATCTATGTTTAGGGATTTCTAAGTTTCCATGGGTGTATACCTAATGGTGTCGATGATGTCGGTTATGTCGAATGTATAGATTAATGGATCATATGATATAGGATCATTCTTGTGAATAAAACATGTTATATTGTATGTTATTGATGATGAATGAGTGAATTTATGGTGTCGGAATGTGTGCACGTTTTGGAATAAAGAGGAAATGGTTTTGGGAAATAATCTTGTCAAAAACTAAATTTTTGGGTCGATGGTCGTGGGAACCGGTTCCCGATGGGAGAACCGGGTTCCGACTTTTAAAATGGTGAAAATGGTATTTTGAACTCGAGAACGGTTCTGTGTGGGAGAACCGGTTCCACGTTAATTTTCGAGAAAAATGAAATTTTACTTAGGAACGGTTCCTACGGAGGAACCGGGTTCCCATACATTTTCAGGCGTGTATTTTTGAGTTGTGGGAACAGTTACTCGAGGAGGAAGGGTTCCATAAACTTTGAAAATTTTCCAAACTTTAAAATTCATAACTTTCAAACCGTAAGTCCGTTTTGGCGCCGTTTTGGACGTTGTTTCTTAAATTTAATGCTCTATCTTATAAAATGGAAAGATTTTCTAAAAGTTGAAATTATTTTGAAAAAGAGGCAAATTCAAACAATTATTGGTGGCACTTTGAGGTGCATGTAAGAAGCTGTGATGAGTATATTGATCTTGAGTGAATAAAGCGTGTTATCTTGGTTATTTGTATGCATGATTTGGAATATCATGTTTTGAGTTTGATTCGGTTTATGATGATTGGTGTATTCATGATTGTATTGATATCATGTGTTTGTTGGTGTTGTATATGCACGATGGTTGTTGACCTTAGTTGTCATTGTTGTGATATATCTTGGTGATAGTCTTACCAATTGAAGGGTAAGTGTTTGGCATATTTATGCTCGGTGATGAATTATTTCATGATAGGTGGTTATATCATGTTGATTGGTTTGTATGTTATGCTAATGTTAGATGTATGCATGATTGGTTGATATATCATGTTGGATGGTTGTTTTGATTATGTTGAATTGATGTATTACATAGGTGATTAATGTTGCATGCTATTGATGTGCGTGCATATGATTGTTTTGGTGAAGTTAATTCCCATTGTGCGGAATTTGACTTGGATTGCCAATAACGATAGAGTGAGGATGGGTGGTTAAATGGATTCGTGTCCAGAGTGGTTATGGACGAATCGATGGTGTATCCGGTTGGTGATGGATCGGTGTTGGGTGACTTTGAGTCACGAGTCGGTACCGCATGCATTGAGTCGCATTTTGATTGTGTGGAATAGTAACATGTTAGGATGTCTTCGGTGTTACTATTTTACGATTGATGATGGTTATGCATGATGATTATATGGTTGTGATTGTGTATGGAATATGAAGTTATGTTGAAATGGGTGGGTTAATATGCTTGAAATATATTGTTAATTGAGAAGCTTATAATATGCTTTAATTATGAGAAGTCTCACCTTACTTACCATTTGATTAAAGTTAGCGGTGAGGAGTCGGTGAGGATGGCTCTAGAGCTTATCGTTTAATCTGCAGTCGGTGTCATGCTCGATTAGATTGTAACAACGGGGAATGTTAGATGAGGAATTAGATATTGGTTTATTAATTATTTAAAACTTTGTTGGGAATAATAATGATGGAATTATTCCGTGTTTGGTTATGATGTTTTCCGCTGTGTAAGACATGGTCTTATCTATATTGAATTATTTTGAAGGTGTTGATCCTCGATGTAGCATAGCTCTTGTTTGAATAAGTTTTATTTTACCTATTAATTGTGACATCCGTGATTACCGTGTTAAACTATGATTAAAGATGATTTAAATGTTAATTTAATTAATATATTTCGGGGTATTTAGATGGGGTGTTACAATAGTGGTATCAGAGCATAGTCGGTCATTGTGACCAGTGTCTTAATGTCATTACTCATACATGTCGACATGTGTTTGAAACAACATGATCGCTGTTTTCTGGTTATCGGTTGCGGGGTGGTTTGGAAGCAAGTGGGGAGAAACTTTGCTTCTACAGATGTTACGGTGTGAAGAGTTGGATCGATGTGCTATTGGTTACAGTGCGGATGTTGATTAGACTGCGTAGTTTTCCAATTTGGAGGGATTACAATTGAAAATTGATATGATGGTGGATAAGGTTCTCTTAAGTGGTGACAATTAAGTGCTTGTGTTGTTAGCATCCTTTGGGAGTGGAGGGCGATGTTATGGACAATGATGTTCCATTTGAGGTGTGAGTTCGGCGTTTCCATGGGAATAATAGCGACTCACCGTCGAGCAAGATGTTGGATTAGCGGAGGTCATTCTTGGGTTGGATGTTTGAAGTTAAACCAGCGATTATGAATCGTTATGATGAGTCGATGCATATTCTTGGCCTAGAAGATATTTGGTAATTAAGAAGGATGACTTTGAGAAGATGAAGGTGGTGTGGTGGGAAGGTTGTAACACTTCCAGTTGATTGTGGGTATGCATGTGAGTTACTTTTTGTGTTCTTGAAAAGAATGATTGTGTCAATGGTTGATATAAAGTATGTAGTGGTGTGAATTGGTTATTGGAATTGTAACTTTGTAAGTGATCATGGAGAGCGATGTGTGTTGCGGTATGTTGAAGTTAGGATCCCAAATTTTGTATTCGAGGATGTTTTGGGATTTCTCACTCCCTGAGGTGGAAATCGACTACCTATTGTAGGAATTGATTTCTGACATTTCTTCGAAAACTTGTAAGATTCATAACTTGAGTTTTGGATGTCGATTTGAGTTCGTTTGAAGCATTGGAAAGATAATGTGATGAAATTTGTTTTAAAAATGGTCCTAGCACCAAAAGTAATTTATTTATCATGTAATGATGTTTGAGGAGAATCGAGTTGTTGTTGATGTCGTTCTTGGTACAAAACTTATTTCTATGACACGTGCAAGATGTCAACTTTTGAGTTAAGGGAATTGAAGAAGCTATTGGAAGATCGATGAAATGGATTTGTAAAACCAAGTGTATTGTTTGGGAGCTCTAATTTCCTTAGTCAAGGAGGAAGGAAGCGCAATTGCGTGTGGATTTTGATAAGCGATTTAAGTGGTGATTGAGACTAAATATCTATTTCAAATTGTTGGTGATTTGATGGATCAATTAGTTGGAAAGTATGCCTTCGGTAAAGTTGAGTTTAGATTAACTTACCTTCGTGGTCAGGTTAAGGATGAAGATAGTTAGAGATAAGCTTCTAAAACTCGGTATAGGTATGTTGAATGTTGTGAGGTGAATTCCAACTTCGAGAGATAGTAGAATTTTGTTAAGTTTTCATGGTGTAGATTACGGTATGAGGATGTGAGCTTTCTTTATCATGTTATCTCAAGTGCGGTAATCGGTAGACCCATCGAGGTGGCGTAGTGTTGTAGTGGAAAGTCAAAATTTGTTGCGGGTATTGGAAGATTTCATGGACATAACCGATGTGATCATGATTATTTGAGGCGAGGTCAAGAATGATATATTTTAATGAATGAGATGTTGGTATTAATAAGAGTGCGACAAGTATTAGAGATGCGACTTATGTCGATTAAGGATGGATAAGTGGCGTTAGCTCGAGGAAAGATAAGTGATAATTAGAGGAAAAATAAATTCGATAGGAAATGCAATTATGTTTAAGATGTCAAAATATTGACATGTGTTAAGAAAATGTTGGAAGTTTCTTTTACCGATCATATGATGAGGTGTATTACGAGATTTCATTTGAAATAAGATTGATTGAGCATATATGGATCCTAGATGTTATGAGATTTAAAGGGAGACTAAGAGTTGTGAATGTCGTTAAAGTTCTCCGCATGTATAAGGACTTCAAATGGAAACAAAATGAGTTATGGTGTATTTGGTGTGTTAACATCTCATGAAGGAAAATACTTAACAATCGTGTGATGCTAAGTGAGTGTGAAGAAGATTATGTAAAGCGTCCGATCGGCGGTATCTCATCGTCGATATCAAATGAGAAATATATGTGGAAGAAGTTGTAAACCTTAAAGGAAGATTATTGAACCATGGTGCTTGGGTGACTTGAGCACAAGTTCTAAAGGAACTATTATAGTTTAGTGCGGTGGTTTATACTCCATTGTGATTGCGGCTATCTATTGACAAATTGAGGCCGATCACCCTTAATCTCTTGTTGATAATAGGCGGGATCGTGTTGGATTTAATAGACTCATCTTGCAAGCTTGATAGTGTGTGAAGTGGTTGGCGTTCTAATGAGAAGATAGTAGTTCATCGGTTCGCATGAAACTAAGAGGAAAGGACTATGAAAAGACTTGGAAATTATCTAGCGGGTCGGAGACTTGAGTGTATGCAAGTTGAAGCCGGTGGAAAGTTTAGAATGTAAGAAGTTGAGCGGTGATTTTGATAGATATTAAGGAGAAAGTCTAAAGATAAAATGTGAAACTTGTAGGGTAGTTGATGAAAATCAAATGAAGATAATGACTTAAGGTAATTAATCAGTCGTGGCGAAAGCATAACGTGATGCACTTTGTTATGAGTATGATTTTTTGGAAGTCACAAATTAAGCGTTAGAAGGTGTGGGTTTATGAAACTATTAGAAATTTGAATAGAATTCTTAGGTGAAGGGTTCTACTGTCTTATTGATGTTACATCCATTATAATAGATGTATTAATTTGCAAGCTCTATCGTTGGAGCGTAGCCTAGTGGTACTAGCATTGTGTATAAATGTTGTGGACATTGCGGTTATGTAGAGGTTCTTATAATTGTGTTGCGGTGTGGTGAAGTGATAAATCATGTACCCTAGAGTGAAGGGGTAAGAGTGGTGATGATGTATTCTTAACCGATAACAATGGATCGTGTGGGATTCTAGTGGTTGAATAAGAAGGATATTTGTTAGTGATATTGGAAATGATGTCAAACATGGCGTGATAGTTGGAAGGAAGGATTTCAAGAGTGAAGAGGAGGTTGACTAGTGCTCCGATCTTCATTTTGTCGAATCCGACTAAGTCCATTGTTGTGTCTTGTGGCGCACCATTAATGGGATTAGGTGGTGTGTTGATGCAAGATAAGCGGGTTGTGGCTTATGCTTCACGACAATTGAAAGTGCATGAAAGGTTGTCCGACTCATGATTTAGAGTTGGGTATTGTATTTGTTTTGATGTTGGGGAGGCATTATTTATATGGTTCTCGGTTTGAGGTATTAGTGATCATAAGAGCACAAGTATCTCTTTGATCGGGAAGAGTTAAACGATTGCGAGTCAAAGAGATCGCATTGGTAAGAGTAGCTTGGGAGGACCAGCGGATGGAAATGTTACATGGGGCTGGAGAGTCGGATGAAGGACTCATATCCCATTCGTCTAGGTTGTGTTTCGAGGCGAAAACTCTTTTAGTGGGGAGAGTTGTGACACCCAATAAATCGATTATTAAATAATTACGATTTTAATTATTAATTTAATTAGGAATGTAATATTTAATATTTTGGATTATTGAAGTCAATTGAATTAAATGGAAGTGGGTTTATTGGTGGTATGATGAATAAAGTGAGGGTGTGAGGAGTAAAGACTACTCACATTAATTATGTTATTTTATTATGTTAGAATAATAAAAGAAATAAAAGAAGGAAAAGAGGAAAAAGATCTTTTGGAGAAAACTCCTTTGTCACGTGGAATTGAGAAGAGGAGAAAGGAGGAAGAAGACCTAAGGTGTCGAATTGAAGAACCCAAGGTAAGGGTGATTTCGATTGATTATGGTTTATTATCGGTTTTGATTTTAATATTATAGATCATAGCATGTTAGGAAATCTATGTTTAGGGATTTCTAAGTTTCCATGGGTGTATACCTAATGGTGTCGAGATGATGTCAGTTGTGTAGAATGTATAGATTAATGGATCATATGATATAGGATCATTCTTGTGAATAAAACATGTTATATTGTATGTTATTGATGATGAATGAGTGAATTTATGGTGTCGGAATGTGTACGTTTTGGAATAAAGAGAAATGGTTTTGGGAAATAATCTTGTCAAAAACTAAATTTTTGGGTCGATGGTCGTGGGAACGGTTCCCAGTGGGAGAACCCGGGTTCCGACTTTTAAAATAGTGAAAAATGGTATTTTGAACTCGAGGCAGGTTCTGTGTGGGAGGAACCGGGTTCCACGTTAATTTTCGGAAAAATGAAATTTTATACAGGAACGGTTCCGGAGGAACGGGTTCCCCATACATTTCGGGCGTGTATTTTGAGTTGTGGGAACCGGTTACTCCCGAGGAGGCAGGGTTCCATAGCTTTGAAAATTTTCCAAACTTTAAAAATTCATAACTTTCAAACCGTAAGTCCGTTTTAGCGCCGTTTTGGACGTTGTTTCTTAAATTTAATGCTCTATCTTATAAAATGGAAAGATTTTCTAAAAGTTGAAATTATTTTGAAAAAGAGGCAAATTTGAAACAAACAATTATTGGTAGCGCACTTTGAGGTGCATGTGACTGTGGTGATAGTATATTGATCTTGAGTGAATGTAAAGCGTGTTATCTGTGGTTATTTGTATGCATGATGGTTGGAATATCATGTTTTGAGTTTGATTCGGTTTATGATGATTGGTGTATTCATGATTGTATTGATATCATGTGTTTGTTGGTGTTGTATATGCACGATGGTTGTTGACCTTAGTTGTCATTGTTGTGATATATCTTGGTGATAGTCTTACCAATTGAAGGGTAAGTGTTTGGCATATTTATGCTCGGTGATGAATTATTTCATGATAGGTGATTATATCATGTTGATTGGTTTGTATGTTATCTTGATGTTAGATGTATGCATGATTGGTTGATATATCATGTTGGATGGTTGTTTGATTATGTTGAATTGATGTATTACATAGGATTAATGTTGCATCTATTGATGTGCGTGCATATGCATTGTTTTGGTGAAGTTAATTCCCATTGTGCGAATTTGACTTGGATTGCCATAAGATGCAGTGAGGATGGGTGGTTATTGGATTAGTGTCCAGAGTGGTTATGGACGAATCGATGGTCTTATCGGTTGGTGATGGATCGGTGTTGGGTGACTTTGAGTCACGTCGGTACCGCATGCATTGAGTGCATTTTGATTGTGTGGAATAGTAACATGTTAGGATGTCTTCGGTGTTACTATTTTCGATTGATGATGGTTATGCATGATGATTATATGGTTGTGATTGTGTATGGAATATGAAGTTATGTTGAAATGGGTGGGTTAATATGCTTGAAATATATTGTTAATTGAGAAGCTTATAATATGCTTTAATTATGAAGTCTCACACTTACCATTTCGATTAAAGTTAGCGGTGAGGAGTCGGTGAGGATGGCTCTAGAGCTTATCGTTTAGTCTGCAGTCGGTGTCATGCTCTGATTAGATTGTAACAGGGGAATGTTAGATGAGGAATTAGATATTGGTTTATTAATTATTTAAAACTTTGTTGGGAATAATAATGATGGAATTATTCCGTGTTTGGTTATGATGTTTTCATTGTGTAAGACATGGTCTTATCTATATTGAATTATTTTGAAGGTGTTGATCCTCGATTAGCATAGCTCTTGTTTGAATGAAGTTTTATTTTACCTATTAATTGTGACATCCGTGATTACCGTGTTAAACTACGATTAAAGATGATTTAAATGTTAATTTAATTAATATATTTGGGTATTTAGATGGGGTGTTACAATAGTGGTATCGAGCATAGTCGGTCATTGTGACCCGGTGTCTTAATGTCATTACTCATACATATCGACATGTGTTTGAAACAACATCGATGCTGCTTTTTTCACAGTTATCGGTTGCGGTGGTTTGGAAGCAAGTGGGAGAAACTTTGCTTCTCTAAGATGTTACAGTGTGAAGAGTTGGATCGATGTGCTATTGGTTACACAGTGCGGATGTTGATTAACGTAGTTTTCGAATTTGGAGGGATTACAATTGAAAATTGATATGATGGTCAGATAAGGTTCTCTTAAGTGGTGACAATTAAGTGCTTGTGTTGTTAGCATCAGGGAGTGGAGGGCGATGTTATGGACAATGATGTTCCATTTGAGGTGTGAGTTCCGGCGTTTCCATGGGAATAATAGCGACTCACCGTAAAGCAAGATGTTGGATTAGCGGAGGTCATTCTTGGGTTGGATGTTTGAAGTTAAACCAAGCGATTATGAATCGTTATGATGAGTCGATGCATATTCTTGGCCTAGAAGATATTTGGTAATTAAGAAGGATGACTTTGAGAAGATGAAGCTGGTGTGGTGGGAAGGTTGTAACACTTCCAGTTGATTGTGGAGCTGTCTGTGTGAGTTACTTTTTGTGTTCTTGAAAAGAATGATTGTGTCAATGGTTGATATAAAGTATGTAGTGGTGTGAATTGGTTATTGGAATTGTAACTTTGTGCAGTGATCATGGAGAGCGATGTGTGTTGCGGTATGTTGAAGTTAGGATCCCAAATTTTGTATTCGAGGATGTTTTGGTTTCTCACTCCCCTTGAGAAATCGACTACCTATTGTGAGAATTGATTTCTGACATTTCTTCAGAAACTTGTAAGATTCATAACTTGAGTTTTGGATGTCGATTTGAGTTCCGTTTGAAGCATTGGAAAGATAATGTGATGAAATTTGTTTTAAAATGGTCCTAGCACACGAAAGTAATTTATTTATCATGTAATGATGTTTGAGGAGAATCGAGTTGTTGTTGATGTCGTTCTTGGTACAAAACTTATTTCTATGACACCGTGCAAGATGTCGACTTTTGAGTTAAGGGAATTGAAGAAGCTATTGGAAGATCGCGGTGAAATGGATTTGTAAAACCAAGTGTATTGTTTGGGGAGCTCTAATTTCCTTAGTCAAGGAGGAAGGAAGTAGCCAATGCGTGTGGATTTTGATAAGCGATTTAAGTGGTGATTGAGACTAAATATCTATTTCAAATTGTTGGTGATTTGATGGATCAATTAGTTGGAAAGTATGCCTTGGTAAAGTTGAGTTTAGATTAACTTACCTTCGTGGTCGAGTTAAGGATGAAGATAGTTAGAGATAAGCTTCTAAAACTCGGTATAGGTATGTTGAATGTTGTGAGGTGAATTCCAACTTGAGAGATAGTAGAATTTTGTTAAGTTTTCATGGTGTAGATTACGGTATGAGGATGTGAGCTTTCTTTATCATGTTATCTCAAGTGGCCAGTGTCTGGTAGGATCGAGGCGGCGTAGTGTTGTAGTGGGAAAGTCAAAATTTGTTGCGGGTATTGGAAGATTTCATGGACATAACCGATGTGATCATGATTATTTGAGGCGAGGTCAAGAATGATATATTTTAATGAATGAGATGTTGGTATTAATAAGAGTCGACAAGTATTAGAGATGCGACTTATCGATTAAGGATGGATAAGTGGCGTTAACCGAGGAAAAGATAAGTGATAATTAGAGGAAAATAAATTCGATAGAAATGCAATTATGTTTAAGATGTCAAAATATTGACATGTGTTAAGAAAATGTTGGAAGTTTCTTTTACCGATCATATGATGAGGTGTATTACAATTTCATTTGAAATAAGATTGATTGAGCATATATGGATCCTAGATGTTATGAGATTTAAAGGGAGACTAAGAGTTGTGAATGTCGTTAAAGTTCTCCGCATGTATAAGGACTTCAAATGGAAACAAAATGAGTTATGGTGTATTTGGTGTGTTAACATCTCATGAAGGGAAAATACTTAACAATCGTGTGATGCTAAGTGAGTGTGAAGAAGATTATATAGTATCCGATCGGCGGTATCTCATCGTCGATATCAAATGAAAATATGTGTGGAGAAGTTGTAAACCTTAAAGGAAGATTATTGAACCATGGTGCTTGGGTGACTTGAGCCTGAGTTCTAAAGCATATTATAGTTTGATACGGTGGTTTATACTCCATTGTGATTCTTGGCTATCTATTGACAAATTGAGGCTGATCACCTTAATCTCTTGTTGATAATAGGCGGGATCGTGTTGGATTTAATAGACTCATCTTGCAAGCTTGATAGTGTGTGAAGTGGTTGGCGTTCTAATGAGAAGATAGTAGTTCATCGGTTCGCATGAAACTAAGAGGAAAAGGACTATGAAAAGACTTGGAAATTATCTAGCGAATTCGGAGACTTGAGTGTGTATGCAAGTTGAAGCAGTGGAAAGTTTAGAATGTAAGAAGTTGAGCGGTGATTTTGATAGATATTAAGGAGAAAGTCTAAAGATAAAATGTGAAACTTGTAGAGTAGTTGATGAAAATCAAATGAAGATAATGACTTAAGGTAATTAATCAGTCGTGGCGAAAGCATAACGTGATGCACTTTGTTATGCGGTATGATTTTTGGAAGTCACAAATTAAGCGTTAGAAGGTGTGGGTTTATGAAACTATTAGAAATTTGAATAGAATTCTTAGGTGAAGGGTTCTCTGTCTTATTGATGTTACATCCATTATAATAGATGTATTAATTTGCAAGCTCTATCGTTGGAGCGTAGCCTAGTGGTACTAGCATTGTGTATAAATGTTGTGGACATTGCGGTTATGAGGTTCTTATAATTGTGTTGCGGTGTGGTGAAGTGATAAATCATGTACCCTAGGTGAAGGGTAAGAGTGGTGAGGTGATGTATTCTTAGATAACAATGGATCGTGTGGGATTCTAGTGGTTGAATAAGAAGGATATTTGTTAGTGATATTGGAAATGATGTCAAACATGGCGTGATAGTTGGAAGGAAGGATTTCAAGAGAAGAGGAGGTTGACTAGTGCTCGATCTTCATTTTGTCGAATCCGACTAAGTCTGTTGTTGTGTCTTTGTGGCACCATTAATGGGATTAGGTGGTGTGTTGATGCAAGATAAGCGGGTTGTGGCTTATGCTTCGACAATTGAAAGTGCATGAAAGGAGTTGTCCGACTCATGATTTAGAGTTGGAAGCTGTTGTATTTGTTTTGATGTTGGGGAGGCATTATTTATATGGTTCTCGGTTTGAGGTATTAGTGATCATAAGAGCACAGAGTATCTCTTTGATCGGGAAGAGTTAAACGATTGCGAGTCAAAGAGATCGCATTGGTAAGAGTAGCTGGAGGACCAGCGGATGGAAATGTTACATGGGGCTGAGTCGGATGAAGGACTCGTATCCGACATTCGTCTAGGTTGTGTTTTCGAGGCGAAAACTCTTTTAGTGGGGAGATTGTGACACCACAATAAATCGATTATTAAATAATTACGATTTTTAATTATTAATTTAATTAGGAATGTAATATTTAATATTTTGGATTATTGGAAGTCAATATCAACATCTCCCTCAACATTAAGAGGCACATTCACTATCGAAAAACATAATATATCAAATTACGCAGGACATTCGCATAACATTCGCATAATAGAAAGAATGTTTAAAGTAGTTCATATCGGGATCAATTTCTACCGCAGCCGGTTCTACCGCTGCAATATCAACATCTCCCTCAACATTAAGAGGCACATTCACTGTCGAAAAACATAATATATCAAATTACACAGGACATTCGCATAACAGAAAGAATGTTTAAAGAAGTTCATACCGGGATCAATTTCTACCGCATTTGGTTCTACCATAGCGATTACATGACAATATCAACATCTCCCTGAACATTGAGAGGCACATTCACTGTCGAAAAACATAATATATCAAATTACGCAGGTCATTCGCATAACATTCGCATAGTAGAAGAATGTTTAAAGAAGTTCATACCGGGATCAATTTCTACCGCAGCCGATTCTACCACAGCCGGTTCTACCGAAGCAATATCAACATCTCCCTCAACATTAAGAGGCACATTCACTATCGAAAAACATAATATATCAAATTACGCAGGACATTCGCATAACATTCGCATTCTGAAAAGAATGTTTAAAAGTTAAATCTGGGATCAATTTCTACGCAGTAGGTTCGACCACAATCGGTTCTACGCAACAATATCAACATCTCCCTCAACATTAAGAGGCTTTCCTTTGAAAAAACCATAATATATCAAATTCGCAGGACATTAGCATAGCATAACGAAAGAATTTTAAAGTAGTTCATGCAGGGATCAATTTTACATAGGTTCTACAACAATATCAACATCTCCGTCAACATTAAGAGGCACATTCCTTTGTGAAAACATAATATATCAAATTCGCGGGACATTCGGATAACATTGCATAAGAAAGAAGGTTTAAAGTAGTTCATCTGGGATCAATTTCTACATGCCGGTTCTCATGACAATATCAACATCTCCTCGACATTAAGAGCACATTCAGTCGAAAAACATAATATATCAAATTCGCGGGACATTCGCATAACATTCGCATAACAGAAAGAATGTTTAAAGAAGACGTCGGACATTCACATAACATTCGCATAACAGAAAGAATGTTTAAAGAAATTCATACCGGGATCAATTTCTCATGATCGGTTCTATGACAATATCAACATCTCCTAAACATTAAGAGGCACATTCACTATCGAAAATCATAATATATAAAATTACGCAGGACATTCGCATAACATTCACATAACAGAAAGAATGTTTAAAGAAGTTCAAACCGGAATCAATTTCTACCGCAGCCGGTTCTACCATAGCCGGTTCTACCGGAGCAACATCAACATCTCCCTCGACATTAAGAGGCACATTCACGAGAAAAACATAATATATCAAATGCGGGAAGTCGCATAACATTCGCATTACGAGAAAGAATGTTTAAAGAAGTTTATCAGGGATCAATTTCCAATGACAGGTTCTACCACGATTGGTTCTACCGCGACAATATCAACATCTCCCTCGACATTAAGAGCTTCCTTGTCAAAAACCATAATATATCAAATTACGCAGGACATTCGCATAACATTCGCATAACATTCGCATAACAGAAATAATGTTTAAAGTAGTTCATATCGGGATCAATTTCTACCGCAACCGGTTCTATCGCAGCGATATCAACATCTCCCTAAACATTAAGAGGCACATTCACTATCGAAAAACATAATATATCAAATTACGCGGACATTATAACATTCACATAACGGAAGAATGCTTAAAGAAGTTCATCGGGATCAATTTCTACATGACCGTTCTACCACGTAGATTCTACCAAAGCAATATCAACATCTCCCTTAATATTAAGAGGCACATTCACTATCGAAAAACATAATATATCAAATTACGCAGGACATTCGCATAACATTCGCATAATAGAAAGAATGTTTAAAGTAGTTCATATCGGGATCAATTTCTACCGCAGCCGGTTCTACCGTAGCAATATCAACATCTCCCTCAACATTAAGATGCATATTCATTGTCGAAAAACATAATATATCAAATTACGCAGGACATTCGCATAACAGAAAGAATGTTTAAAGTAGTTCATACTGGGATACATTTTTACCGCGGCCGGTTCTACCACAACAATATCAACATCTCCCTCAACATTAAGAGGCACATTCACTGTCGAAAAACATAATATATCAAATTACGCAGGACATTCGGATAACATTCGCATAACAGAAAGGTTGTTTAAAGTAGTTCATACCGGGATCAATTTCTACCGCAACCGGTTCTACCGCAGCAATATCAATATCTCCCTCAACATTAAGAGGCACATTCACTGTCGAAAAACATAATATATCAAATTCATGGGGACATTAGCATAACATTACATAGCGAGAAAGAATGTTTAAAGAGCGTCGGACATTCCATAATAGAAAGAATGCTTAAAGAAATTCATATCGGGATCAATTTCTACCGCAGTCGGTCCTACCGCAGCAATATCAACATCTCCATAACATTAAGAGGCCCATTCACTATCGAAAAACATAATATATAAAATTACGCAGGTCATTCGCATAACATTCGCATTACAAAAAGAATGTTTAAAGAGTTAATCTTAGGGATCAATTTCTAGCATACGGTTCTACCACGGTAGGTTCTACCGCAGCAATATCAACATCTACCTCAATATTAAGAGGCTCATTCACTATCGAAAACCATAATATATCAAATTACGCAGGACATTCGCATAACATTAGCATATGAAGAATGTTTAAAGTAGTTCATATCGGGATCAATTTCTACGCGGTAGGTTCTACGCAGCAATATCAACATCTCCCAAACATTAAGAGGCATTCACTATCGAAAAACATAATATATCAAATTACGCGGGACATTAGCATAACATTCACATATGAGAAAGAATGTTTAAAGAGTTCATCTGAGATCAAATTCTCTGCGGTAGGTTCTACCACATCCGGTTCTACGAAGCAATATCAACATCTCCACAGATATTAAGAGCACATTCCTTTGTGAAAAACATAATATATCAAATTACGCGGGACATTAGCATAACATTCGCATACGGAAAGAATGTTTATAGAAGTTCGTCTAGGGATCAATTTCTACTGGCCGATTCTACCACGGGTTCTACGCCAATATCAACATCTCCCTCAACATTAAGAGGCTCATTCATTGTCTAAAAACATAATATATCAAATTACGCAGGACATTCGCATAACATTCGCATAATAGAAAGAATGTTTAAAGTAGTTCATATCGGGATCAATTTCTACATTAGGTTCTACCGACAATATCAACATCTCCTCGACATTAAGAGGCACATTCACATCGAAAAACATAATATATCAAATTCACGGGGACATTCGCATATGAAAGAATGTTTAAAGTTCGTCGAGATCTATTTCTACATGGTAGGTTCTACGGGCGGTTCTACCACAACAATGACAACATCTCCCTCTACATTAAGAGGCACATTCCTTTGTCGAAAACATAATATATCAAATTCGCGGGACATTACATAACGAAAGAATGTTCAAAGTAGTTCATCTGGGATCAATTTCTACGGCGGTTCAGCGCAACAATATCAACATCTCCCTCACATTAAGAGGCACATTCACTATCGAAAAACATAATATATCAAATTACGGGACATTAGCATAACATTCGCATAACGAAAGAATGTTTAAAGAAAGGCAGGACATTCACATAACATTCATATGGAAAGAATGTTTAAAGAAATTCATAGGGATCAATTTCTACGGCGGTTCTACATGACAATATCAACATCTCCCTAAACATTAAGAGCACATTCACTATCGAAACACATAATATATCAAATTACGCAGGACATTCACATAACGAGAAAGAATGTTTAAAGTTCAAGCGGGATAAATTTCTACATGAGGGTTCTACCACGGTAGGTTCTTGAAGCAATATCAACATCTCCTCGACATTAAGAGCACATTCACTATCGAAAATATAATATATCAAATTCACGCGGGACATTACATAACATTAGCATTACGGAAAGAATGTTTAAACAAGTTAAATCTGGGATCAATTTCTAGCGATCGGTTCTATCACGGTAGGTTCTACAGACAATATCAACATCTCCCTCGACATTAAGAGGCTCGTTCATGTCGAAAACCATAATATATCAAATTCGCAGGGACATTCGCATACATTCCATAACGGAAAGAATTTTAAAGTAGTTCATACGGATCAATTTTACATGTTGGGTTCTACCACATCAATATCAACATCTCCCTCGACATTAAGAGGCACATTCCTTTGTCGAAAAACATAATATATCAAATTCGTGGGACATTCGCATACGGAAAGAATGTTTAAAGAGGCGTCGGACATTCGCATGGAAAGAATGTTTAAAGAAATTCATCTGGGATCAATTTCTACGATCGGTTCTACATGACAATATCAACATCTCTCTAAACATTAAGAGGCACATTCACTATCGAAAAACATAATATATAAAATTACGCAGGACATTCGCATAACAGAAAGAATGTTTAAAGAAGTTCAAACCGGGATCAATGTCTACCGCTGCCGGTTCTACCACAGTCGGTTCTACCGAAGCAATATCAACATCTCCCTCAATATTAAGAGGCACATTCACGGTCGAAAAACATAATATATCAAATTACGCAGGACATTCGCATAACATTCGCATTACATAAAGAATGTTTAAAGAAGTTCGTACCGGGATCAATTTCTAACGCAGCCGGTTCTACCACAGCCGGTTCTACCGCAGCAATATCAACATCTCCCTCAACATTAAGATGCTCATTCACTGTCGAAAACCATAATATATCAAACTACGCAGGACATTCTCATAACATTCGCATAACAGAAAGAATGTTTAAAGTAGTTCATATCGGGATCAATTTCTACCGCAGCCGGTTTTACCGCAGCAATATCAACATCTCCCTAAACATTAAGAGGCACATTCACTATCGAAAACATAATATATCAAATTACGCAGGACATTAGCATAACATTCACATGAGAAGAATGTTTAAAGTTCATCACAGGGATCAATTTCTACATGACCGGTTCTACCACAGCCGATTCTACCCAAGCAATATCAACATCTCCCTCAATATTAAGAGGCACATTCACTGTAGAAAAACATAATATATCAAATTACGCAGCACATTCGCATAACATTCGCATAACAGAAAGAATGTTTAAAAGTTAAATCAAGGGATCAATTTCTACGGTAGATTCTACCACGGTAGGTTCTACGACAATATCAACATCTCCTCAACATTAAGGCAGCACATTCACATCGAAAAACATAATATATCAAATTCGCGGGACATTCGCATAACATTAGCATAATAGAAAGAATGTTTAATGTAGTTCATATCGGGATCAATTTCTACGCGGTAGGTTCTACGTGCCAATATCAATATCTCCCTCAACATTAAGAGGCACATTCAACCGAAAACATAATATATCAAATTACACGGGACATTCGCATAACATAGAATGTTTAAAGATTATCACAGGGATCAATTTCTAGTATTTGGTTCTACCATAGCGGTTCTACCCAGACAATATCAACATCTCCACGAACATTGAGAGGCACATTCCTTTGTCAAAAACATAATATATCAAATTATGGGACATTCGCATAACATTCGCATAGAATAATGTTTAAAAGTTCATAAGGGATCAATTTCTACATGATGATTCTACCACGGCCGGTTCTCCGACAAGCAATATCAACATCTCCCTCAACATTAAGAGGCACATTCACATCGAAAAACATAATATATCAAATTCACGGGACATTATAACATTAGCATTACGGAAAGAATGTTTAAAGTTAAATGCCGAGGATCAATTTCTAGCATGTAGGTTCAACCCTGATCGGTTCTACCGCAACAATATCAACATCTCCCTCGACATTAAAGAGCTCATTCCTTTGTCGAAAACCATAATATATCAAATTACGCGGGACATTCGCATAACGAGAAAAATTTTAAAGTAGTTCATCAGGATCAATTTTTACCGGTAGGTTCTACCACCAATATCAACATCTCCGTCAACATTAAGAGGCACATTCAACGTCGAAAAACATAATATATCAAATTCGCGAGGACATTCGGATAACATTCGCATAGAGAAAGAAGGTTTAAAGTAGTTCATACGGGATCAATTTCTCATGCATGGGGTTACACAGCAATATCAACATCTCCCTCAACATTAAGAGGCACATTCCTTGTCGAAAAACATAATATATCAAATTACGCGGGACATTAGCATAACGAAAGAATGTTTAAAGAGGCGTCGGACATTACATAACATTCGCATATGGAGAAAGAATGTTTAAGGGAAATCAAGGATCAAATTCTACGCGATCGGTTACAGCAATAATCAACATCTCCTAAACATTAAGAGGCACGTTCACTATCGAAAAACATAATATATATAAAATTACGCAGGACATTACTTTAACATTCACATATGAAAGAATGTTTAAAGAAGTTCAAAAGATCAATTTCTACCGTTGGGTTCTACCATAGCAGGGTTCTCAGAAGCAATATCAACATCTCCCTCGACATTAAGAGGCACATTCATGGTGAAAAACATAATATATCAAATTACGGGAAATTCGCATAACATTCGCATTACGGAAGAATGTTTAAAGTTTATCTGGGATCAATTTCTGACCGGTTCTACCCATTTGGTTCTGCAGCAATATCAACATCTCCCTCAACATTAAGAGGCTCATTCCTTTGTCAAAACCATAATATATCAAATTACAGCAGGACATTAGCATAACATTCGCATAAGGAAAGAATGTTTAAAGTAATTCATATCGGGATCAATTTCTACCCTTGGCGGTTATCGCGATATCAACATCTCCCTAAACATTAAGAGGCACATTCACTATCGAAAAACATAATATATCAAATTACGCAGGACATTCGCATAACATTCACATAACAGAAAGAATGCTTAAAGAAGTTCATACTGGGATCAATTTCTACATGACCGGTTCTACCGTAGATTCTACCAAAGCAATATCAACATCTCCCTTAATATTAAGAGGCACATTCACTGTCGAAAAACATAATATATCAAATTACGCAGGACATTCGCATAACATTCGCATAATAGAAAGAATGTTTAAAGTAGTTCATATCGGGATCAATTTCTACCGCAGCCGGTTCTACCGCAACAATATCAACATCTCCCTCAACATTAAGATGCATATTCATTGTCGAAAAACATAATATATCAAATTACGCAGGACATTCGCATAACAGAAAGAATGTTTAAAGTAGTTCATACTGGGATACATTTTTACATGGCGGTTCTACCACGACAATATCAACATCTCCCTCAACATTAAGAGCACATTCACTTTGTCGAAAACATAATATATCAAATTACGCGGGACATTCGGATAACATTACCGCAGAAGGTTGTTTAAAGTAGTTCATGCGGGATCAATTTCTCTACATGGCAGGTTCTACCATGACAATATCAACATCTCCCTCGACATTAAGAGGCCATTCAGCACTCGAAAACATAATATATCAAATTACGGGACATTCGCATAACATTCCATAGCGAAAAGATATTTTAAAGAAGGCGTCGGACATTCCATAATAGAAAGAATGCTTAAAGAAATTCATATGGGATCAATTTCTACATGATCGGTCTCTGTGTATAAACATCTCCATAACATTAGAGGCATTTCCACTATGAAAAACATAATATATAAAAATTACATGGTCGTTCGCATAACATTCGCATTACAAAGAATGTTTAAAGAAGTTCAATCTGGGATCAATTTCTATATTGGTTCTACCGACAGTTCTCGGACAATATCAACATACCTCAACATTGGGCTCATTCACTATCGAAAACCATAATATATCAAATTACGCGGGACATTAGCATAACATTCGCATATGAAGAATGTTTAAAGTAGTTCATGGATCAATTTCTACATGGCCAGTTCTACGGCAATATCAACATCTCTAACATTTAAGAGCATTCACTGTCGAAAAACATAATATATCAAATTACGAGGACATTACATAACATTCACATATGAAAGAATGTTTAAAGAAGTTCATCTAGAGATCGAATTCTACATGATAGGTTCTACCACGTCGGTTCTACCAAACAATATCAACATCTCCCACGAATATTAAGAGGCATTCAACGTGAAAAACATAATATATCAAATTCGCGGGACATTACATAACATTACGCATAACGGAAAGAATGTTTATAGAAGTTAATCTTAGGGATCAATTTCTACTGTGACCGATTCTACCACGGTAGGTTCTGCGACAATATCAACATCTCCCTCGACATTAAAAGCTCGTTCATTGTCTAAAACATAATATATCAAATTACAGCGGGACATTCGCATAACATTCGCATAATAGAAAGAATGTTTAAAGTAGTTCATATGGGATCAATTTCTACTGCGGTAGGTTCTCCATGACAATATCAACATCTCCCTCGACATTAAGAGGCACGTTCCTTTGTCAAAAAAAACATAATATATCAAATTACATGGGACGCATTACTTGAAAGAATGTTTAAAAGTTCGTCTGAGATCAGCTACATGATAGGTTCTACAGGCCGGTTCACTTACCGGCAATGACAACATCTCCCTCACATTAGAGAGCACATTCACTTTGTCGAAAAACATAATATATCAAATCTGCGGGACATTCGCATAACGAGAAAGAATGTTCAAAGTAGTTCATCACGGGATCAATTTCTACGCGGCAGTTCTAGCCTTGACAATATCAACATCTCCCTCAACATTAAGAGCACGTTCATATCGAAAAACGCAATATATCAAATTCGGGACATTACATAACATTCGCATAACGGAAGAATGTTTAAAAGAGAGGCCGCGGACATTCGCATAACATTCGCATATGAAGAAAATGTTTAAAGAAATTCATCTGGGATCAATTTCTACCGCGTAGGTTCTACGCAATATATCAACATCTCCCAAACATTAAGAGCACATTCACTATGAAACATAATATATCAAATTCGGGAGACATTCGCATACTTGAAAGAATGTTTAAAGAAGTTCAAACAGGGATCAATTTCTACGCGGCGGTTCTACCACAGTAGGTTCTTGAAACAATATCAACATCTCCCTCGACATTAGAGGCCATTCACTATCGAAAAATAATAATATATCAAATTACGAGGACATTCGCATAACATTCGCATTCGAAAGAATGTTAAACAAATTCAAATCGAGGATCAATTTCTACTTGCTGATCGGTTCATCACGAGTAGGTTCTACGCCTTAATATCAACATCTCCCTCGACATTAAGAGGCTCGTTTCACATCGAAAACCATAATATATCAAATTCAGCGGGACATTGCATAACATTCCATACGGAAAAGAATTTTTAAAGTAGTTCATTACGGATCAATTTTTACATGACCGGTTCTACCACATCAATATCAACATCTCCCTCGACATTAAGAGGCACATTCCTTTATCGAAAACATAATATATCAAATTCATTAGGACATTACATGAAAGAATGTTTAAAGAAGGCGTCGGACGTTAATATGAAAGAATGTTTAAAGAAATTCATCACGGGATCAATTTCTACATGATCGGTTCTCACAGCAATATCAACATCTCTCTAAACATTGAAGAGCACATTCACTATCGAAAAACATAATATATAAATTACATTGAGGATATTATATGAAGAATGTTTAAAAAGAAGTTCAAGCTGGGATCAAGTAATACGCATCTTGCAGGTTTACCACACGATCGGTTCTAGAAGCAATATCAACATCTCCCTCAATATTAAGAGGCACATTCACTGATCGACGCATAATATATCAAATTCGCGGGACATTCGCATAACATTCGCATTACATAAAGAATGTTTAAAATTCATCTGGGGATCAATTTCTACTTGTATTGGGTTCTACGGTAGGTTTCTTGCAGCAATATCAACATCTCCTCGACATTAAGATGCACGTTCCTTCGATGAAAACATAATATATCAAATTCACGGCAGGACATTCGCATATGAAGAATGTTTAAAGTAGTTCATATAAGGATCAATTTCTCTGGCATTGGGTTTTACCGCGTAATATATCAACATCTCCCTCAACATTAAGAGGCACATTCACATCGAAACATAATATATCAAATTCACGGCGGGACATTAGCATAACATTCACATATGAAGAATGTTTAAAAAGTTCAATCGGGATCAATTTCTCTGCATGATAGGTTCTACCCGCAGTAGATTCTACCCAATGATATCATCTCCCTCGATATTAAGAGGCACATTCTTGTGAAAAACATAATATATCAAATTCTGGAGACATTCGCATAACATTCGCATATGGAAAGAATGTTTAAAAAAGTTAATACCGGGATCAATTTCTACGGTAGGATTCTACCGGCCGGTTCTACAGCAATATCAACATCTCCCTCGACATTAAGAGCACGTTCACAGCCGAAAAACATAATATATCAAATTCGCGGGACATTCGCATAACATTCGCATAATAGAAAGAATGTTTAATGTAGTTCATATCGGGATCAATTTCTACCGTGCGGTTTTACGCAGCAATATCAACATCTCCTAAACATTAAGAGCACATTCACTATCGAAACATAATATATCAAATTACGGGACATTATAACATTCGCATGTGAAAGAATGTTTAAAAGTTCATCACGGGATCAATTTCTAGCAGTGGGTTCTACCACAGTAGATTCTGAGCAATATCAACATCTCCTCAATATTAAGGCACATTCCTTTGTGAAAAACATAATATATCAAATTCACGGGACATTCGCATAACATTCGCATAGAGGAAAGAATGTTTAAAGTTCGTCTTAGGGATCAATTTCTCTGCATGGTAGGTTCTACCACGGTAGGTTCTACGCTTGACATATCAACATCTCCTCGACATTAAGAGGCACATTCAGCCGAAAAACATAATATATCAAATTACGCGGGACATTAGCATAACATTAGCATAATAGAAAGAATGTTTAATATGTATTCATATCGGGATCAATTTCTACATGATAGGTTCTACCCGTACGCAATATCAACATCTCCACCAACATTAAGAGGCACGTTCACTGTCGAAAACATAATATATC
Organism: Vicia sativa; assembly: GCA_021764765.1. Classification (NCBI taxonomy): domain Eukaryota; kingdom Viridiplantae; phylum Streptophyta; class Magnoliopsida; order Fabales; family Fabaceae; genus Vicia; species Vicia sativa. The sequence goes on along the minus strand of CM038792.1, from coordinate 205,046,600 downwards.
AAATTACGGGACATTACATAACATGAGAATGTTTAAAGAATTCATCTGGGATCAATTTCTACCCATTATTTGGTTCTACCATGGGGATTCTACCAACAATATCAACATCTCACCGAACATTGAGGCACATTCACATCGAAAAACATAATATATCAAATTCTAGCAGACATTCGCATAACATTACGCATAGTAAGAAGAATGTTTAAAGAAGTTCATCCAGGATCAATTTCTAGCGGTAGGTTACCACGTAGGTTCTACGAAGCAATATCAACATCTCCCTCGACATTAAGGGCACGTTCACTATCGAAAAACATAATATATCAAATTACGGGACATTCGCATAACATTACGCATGAAAAGAATGTTTAAAGAATCAAATACCGGATCAATTTCTAACGCAGACGGTTCCACCACAATCGGTTCTACCCTTACGATATCAACATCTCCTCGACATTAAGAGGCACATTCTTTATCGAAAACCATAATATATCAATTCACAGCAGGACATTACGCGCGGGAAAGAATTTTTAAAGTAGTTAAATCAAGGATCAATTTTCACTTGGTAGGTTCTACCACATGACAATATCAGCACATCTCCAAAATTGACATTAAGAGGCATTCCTTTGTCGAAAAACATAATATATCAAATTCACGGCGGGACATTCGGATAACATGCATATGAAAGAAGGTTTAAAGTAGTTAAATACGGGATCGATTTCTACATGCTTATTAGGGTTCTACTTGACAATATCAACATCTCCCTCGACATTAAGAGCACATTCACTGTCGAAAAACATAATATATCAAATTACGGGACATTCATAACATTCGCATAACGGAAAGAATGTTTAAAGAGGCGTCGGACATTCGCATAACATTGCATACGGAAAGAATGTTTAGAAATTCATCTGGGATCAATTTCTGCGATCGGTTCTCGTACAATATCAACATCTCCCTAAACATTAAGAGAGCACATTCACTATCGAAAAACATAATATATATAAAATTACGGAGACATTCACATAACATTCACATAACGGAAAGAATGTTTAAAGAAGTTCACGGGATCAATTTCTACATAGGGTTACTGCACCATAGCCGGTTCTAGAAATGTAATATCAACATCTCCCTCAACATTAGAGGCACATTCACGGTGAAAACATAATATATCAAATTAAAATTCGCATAACATTATTCTGGAAAGAATGTTTAAAAAGTTTATGCAGGGATCAATTTCTGGGATTCTTGCATGACAATATCAACATCTCCTAAACATTAAGAGCACATTCACTATCGAAAACATAATATATCAAATTACGAGGACATTAGCATATGAAAGAATGTTTAAAAATTCGAGCAGGATAAATTTCTACAGTAGGTTCACCACAGTAGAAGTTCTTAGAAGCAATATCAACATCTCCCTCGACATTAGAGGCACATTCACTATCGAAAATATAATATATCAAATTACGGAGACATTCGCATAACATTACATTACAGAAAGAATGTTTAAACAAGTTCGTCCCAGGATCAATTTCTTGCGATCAGTTTATCACGGCCGGTTCCCGGCAATATCAACATCTCCCTCGACATTAGAGGCTCGTTCCATTGCCGAAAACCATAATATATCAAATTCAGCGGGACATTAGCATAACATTCCATATGAAAAATTTTTAAAGTAGTTCATACACGGATCAATTTTTCACATGGCGGTTCCGCATCAATATCAACATCTCCCTGACATTAAGAGGCACATTCACTTGAAAAACATAATATATCAAATTCGTGGGACATTAGCATAACGGAAAGAATGTTTAAAGAAGGCGTCGGACATTCGCATACTTGAAAGAATGTTTAAAGAAATTCATGCAGGATCAATTTCTCTGGGTCAGTTCTTGTAGCAATATCAACGTCTCTTTCTAAAACATTAAGAGCACATTCATCGAGAAAAACATAATATATAAAATTCTGGGACATTGGCATATGAAGAATGTTTAAAGAAGTTCAAGCGGGATCAGTATGCAGCTATAGGTTACCCGCGATCGGTTCTTGAGAAGCAATATCAACATCTCCCTCACATTAAGAGCACGTTCACGATCGAAAAACATAATATATCAAATTCACGGGACATTCGCATAACATTAGCATTACATAAAGAATGTTTAAAGAAGTTCGTAAGGGATCAATTTCCTTGTATTGGGGTTACACCTTGGTAGGTTCTACATGACAATATCAACATCTCCCTCGACATTAAGATGCTCGTTCCTTTGTAGAAAACCATATTATATCAAATTACGGGACATTAGCATAACATTCGCATATGAAAGAATGTTTAAGTAGTTAATATCGGGATCAATTTCTCTGGCGGCCGGTTTTACGCAGCAATATCAACATCTCCACTAAACATTAAGAGCACATTCATATGAAAACATAATATCAAATTACACGGGACATTTGGCATAACATTCACATGTGAAGAATGTTTAAAGTTAAATACAGGATCAATTTCTACGCTTGTTGGGGTTTCTACCACGGTGGAGATTACCCGAGCAATATCAACATCTCCTCGATATTAAAGAACACGTTCCATGAAAACATAATATATCAAATTCTGCGGGACGTTCATAACATTAGCATATGGAAAGAATGTTTAAAGTTAAATGCAAGGATCAATTTCTACATGATGGGATTCTACCACGGTAGGTTCTCTGGCGGCAATATCAACATCTCCCAACATTAAGAGGACATTCACGTAAACATAATATATCAAATTCGCGGGACATTCGCATAACATTATAATAGAAAGAATGTTTAAATATATGTTCATATCGGGATCAATTTCTACGCGGTAGGTTCTCTATTTTAATATCAACTCTCCCTGACATTAGGCACATTCAGCCGAAAAACATAATATATCAAATTACACGGGACATTACATAACATAGAGAATGTTTAAAGAAGTTAAATCACAAGGATCGATTTCTCTAGTATTTGGTTACATAGTAGAGTTCTACATGACAATATCAACATCTCCACAGAACATTGGAAACACGTTCCTTTGTCGAAAACATAATATATCAAATTACATGGGACGTTAGCATAACATTAGCATAGTAGAAGAATGTTTAAAGAGATTAATCTGGGGATCAATTTCTACACCCATGACCGATTCTACAGTAGGTTCTCTGAAAACCATTATCAACATCTCCGGACATTAGAGGCACATTCAACATCGAAAAACATAATATATCAAATTCGCGGGACATTCGCATAACATTAGCATTCTGAGAAGAATGTTTAAAGTTAAATACCCGAGGATCAATTTAGCAGGAGCGGTTCGACCCATGATCGGTTCTGCCCATGACAATATCAACATCTCCCTCGACATTAAGAGCTCGTTCCTTCGAAAACATAATATATCAAATTCGCGGGACATGGCATATGAAGAATTTTAAAATGGTTAATCTGGGATCGATTTTTACCGCGGTTCTACCCGCAACCAATGTCCCGAGCATCTCAAAAATTGACATTAAAGAGGCGCATTCAGCGTAGAAAAACATAATATATCAGAACCACAGCAGGACATTCGGATAACGTTATACTTGAAAGAATGTTTAAAGTAGTTGTCTTGGGATCAATTTTCTCATGCTTATTGGGTTCTCTGCGGCAATATCAACATCTCCCTCGACATTAAGGGCACATTCGCATAGAAAAGGAAACATAATATATCAAATTACCATGGGACGTTAGCATAACGTTCGCATAACGGAAGAATGTTTAAAGAAGGCGTGGGACATTAATCATAACATTCGCCAACGGAAAGAGATATTAAGGAAATTCATCACGGGATCAATTTCTCATGATCCAGTTCTACCGTGACAATATCAACATCTCCCTAAACATTAAGAGCCTGCATTCAACATGAAAAACATAAT
>CM038792.1:204990376-205042565 GCA_021764765.1 Vicia sativa | reverse complement strand
TTATAAGAAGATATGAATGAATTTAACTTAACAAGTTTTCTGATATTAACCACCATAGATCTTTTTATTTTCTATTATTTTACATTCTGTAATCACAAATAATCAACCATTTGATAAACCATTATTAAAATTATAGAAATATTTAAGGTCTTTCAAAACAAAACTCAACCCTTGTTGATCGATACAAACTTACTTACTTTTGTACTACCCAAAAATGGTATAGTGCTCTGGGACTAACATTAGTTTTAAAAGACACTTCAATTTTAAAATCATTTTAAGTATTTTCATATCTCTTTATATATGAATCTTGTGTTTTATTTACTAACATATTAATAATGGTTGGATAGATCTATTTAAAGTTTTTTATGTAGCAAAATTATCCGAAGCTTTCACAAAGAAATGCAAGAAGTGTCAAAACAGTGACAAAAATTTTATTATGAAATTTGCACTAGAAAACATACTACATGATATTCCTCCACCATATGAAATATACTTCTTAAACAACCAATGACCATATAAATATAAAAATGATAATAACAGAAAAGGATAATACACAGCACGATCCAACAACAACCATAGCCAAATTCCTCATCAACAAAACAATACATATCAAGATTGGAGAGACACTAAATCATTAATTCGTGACTGAAAACATAGAAAAAATACTCTTCAACCAAAAATCTTACCGATTGCAAAAATTGTTCATTTAATTAAGGATCTATGATACTACCTAATACTAACGATTAAAGACTACAAGTAGATGGAAATAGCAGGTAATAAAAGAAAAGGAAAAAGTTATTAAAGAAAATGGGAAAGCTGAAGAAAAGAAGTTGGGAAGACATAAGTGAATCATAAAACAAAACTCAAGAACAAAGAAGGAAATTTGAAAATCCATCTTCAAAATTTCCGACACCTATTCAACAAGAAAATATTGTATTCAAGGATGTCACTCATTCTCTACATATGAGCACACAATATCTAAATCTTTTAAACAACTACCTATATTGAATTATAGAGAGAATAGGAAGAAAAAATGAGGAATACATTAAGGAATCTTAACACAATGTCGAGCTTAATATGTTAAAAGTGGCATTTGGGAGACAACACAGATTTAACTTTTTCGTATGAAAATTATATTTCTAAAACAGATAAATAGAACATATTTTGAGATTTTCATAACTTCACTAAGCGAGATAATCTTCTCGCTAATGAAAACTTTCAAAATTTCATTTTTGAGGGTTACATAAATTTGGCCAGCAAAATGTTATTGCCCCTAAGCAAATTTTAGATCTTAGATGTATATATTTTTATTCAAATCATCGATTTCGTATGATGATAGCACATATAAACCAAACTTTTATAGAGGAATAAATGTTACGACTAAAGCTCTCAAAACCTATGACATTTACTTTGTTATTTATTTTTAATTCTTTTAACCTAACATGTATTTCAAGATCATAAATGAGTGATGTTGGAAAATGTTGATTTTTTGTTTGTTTATCATGCATATGGTTCAAATAATTTGAAAAGCTAAATTCACAAATCATAAATCTAGGTTGATGATGGAAGTCAAGAACAATGACTTGATAAAATGTTTATTCGTTTAAAGAGTTAATTCATAATTGATGTTTAATTATCCGTAAATTATAACGACCATGACATAATTGTTTACATAAAGTTTGATTTTACTACCTTCTAGGTAAAACATATTAATTTAAGTCAAGAATCATATAAGCCTACCAGAGTGTCATGTTTGCAACCTCATATTTGCATAAATAATGAGAGTGAACATGCATACTAACTATATGAATTTTGCATCAATCTTGATATTACTTAGATATATTTGAAATGGATATAATCAGGCATTGTTTGATATTGAGTGAAAAACTATTTGATCAAAAAGCTATCTATGAGGTGTGATCATTTGACAATCCTTTAAGCCTAAAATAGAAATTTTCGTTCTCTTTCAAAGTTATAACCCATGGACTATTTTAAAAAGAAAGTATTGCATTTCTCTTAAGGATCGAGAGATCACTTAAATGCAAGGGCATTTCAAAAATAAAGTTAAGGAGAAAAGAAAATATTTTGAAAAAAGATAATCAAGTAGTAATGATGAAAAGAAGAAGAAAATGATATGATTTGACAAAATAAAACAAAAATAAAGAAAGAAAAAAAAATCAAATCAAATCCTTATGAACAAAAAAGTCACCAAAGACTTTTTGAAACAAAATGATTTACCAATACATTTCTCTATCTTATCTTTTAGACATTTAAGTCCAAAAAAATCAACATTTTTGTAGTCCATTTACGTTACAATAAAAGAAAGACCTTAGTGATATGAATGGTAATGTATATTGTGACATTGATTAGATCAAATGAAAAATGTTTATATAGTTTACATTTTTAACGAGGAACACAAATGTTTCATTTTCTTCTTCAAAAGCGCAGTCTACAGCCCTTTCAGACACAATATTTCATTTCTTCTTAAAAACTACACTTGATCTCGCTCAATACAATTGATGAAGATATTCTGGCCATTCAAACTCCAGGAACATTAAGTCTCAAAGGACTTATATTTTAAAGTCTCCATATACCGTGATTTCCATGGGCTGGGACTGCTGGAACACAAACATTCCTCCCTCTAATCCATACTTATGTGGAAGGCTTTGTGCTTGACAAAGAACCTTCAGATGAGAAGCGTTTGCAAAATGTTGTTCTTTGCCTTCCATGTACAGCCTTTGAAGTAAGAATGTGGAAACAATCGATTTTTTGTTGTTATCCTTTTGACATATTTAGTTATGGTTTTATCTTTTAACCAGTTATCAAACATCCCACTACATTAGAATATTGGTGGCAGTTTGTAATTTAAGCGAGATCTAATCAATACTTTTTTGTTGAAAGTTGTCATTATTTTCATAATTATCAATGTTTGTGAAGCAGCATGCTTTGAGCTAAGTTAAAGAACCATACTCCAAATGTTCCAATGTCAATCTCAAAATCAAATCTTAGGTTCTCATGACCAAAGAAAAACTCTTTCACTACCTCTTCTATTTGATGGATGACTTTCGGATGCTAAAGTTTTCAAAGTCTCCATAAAAACCTTCAAAGCTCCTCAAAATAATAGAAGTTACCTAACATCACCTATTTTGATGTAATTGTGATAGAGTCTACAATCACGACCTTTCTACTTTGCAATTCAGTGGAATCTTTCGTGATAAACATAAAGACTTAATTTTGGCTTTTACTAAGTAATGTTCTTTAATTCTTATTGATTTTGTGCAATATTAAGAGCAATGAATATCTCTATGGATAAGAATTAGTGAATTTCATAACTCTTCCATGACCTTCTTACCCCTTTATTTACACGTGATTTTACAGTAAAACAACATAGTCCTCCAAACTATCGAATAAACTTAATATTATTATTCAATTTCTCTGGTAACTTCGGGATCGACTAGATTGATCCTATTGAATTGTTAATGCGTTTGGATAAATTTAATAACAAAACTAATATTCATTTATTAAGACTTGTATTTAGAATGTTTTAGAAATGTTCAATGTATTCGATTACAATGTTAAAAACTTAATGACATGATCAAGTAAAGAAACACAACTGGTTTGAATGAATAAAGATTCGATTTGCAAAGAAATGTGTAAATGCAAAATATATAAATGACTTTAAATGTAAAGACTTTAATGTAAAAGCATGAATATAAAAGCATGAAAGTAAAAGACATGATATAAAGCAGGTTTCTTAAAGCGTAAAGTTGAAAATAGAAGAAAGTGTTTAAATGCGAAATAGTTAATGACTTTGAATGTAGAAGTATTTAAAAGACATTGAAGCGAAAATGAAGATAAACGGAAAGATAAAGATGTTTTCTTGAATTATAAAGGTTTGGTGCTATCATACATACATTGTTAGAACATTAGTTTCCCAGCCATGTGGTATTTTTGAATGTTTCTTTGAATTTTGTACAATAGATATGACACCGAAATCCTAACACTAAGACTTATTTATACTACTTTGACCATAGCGGTGCGACATGAGATTACTACGTTTAGAACATGCAGAACATTGTTCTTCTCTAGCTTCCACGCGTCTTGAACCGTTCAGCGCGTATATTTTGAATTCAATCATCCTTCGCGTTTGAATTTCAAATGCTTTAACATTCTTCACTTCAAACTCATCCACGAGACCGATCCTAGTTAACACTGAGGCTTCTTTTAAATATATCTCATTTGTCACTCGAAGCTTGAACTTTAGCATGTCCATTGAGCCATTTCTTCCATTCCAATGTATTCACTTTATTCCAACGAACACTAATCTTGTTCCACCAGACTTAAACATTCCACTTTGAACCACACATAAAATCTTCACTAACACCCACTTGATGAAATTCCCAAATTTCCACAGAAACCATAAATATATTTCAGGCGCTACCATTTGATAAATTTACAAACCAGAATTTAGTTTCGATTATGTACCGTAACTATACTTTCGGTTTTATTCGAGTCAGAAAAATTCATTTCGTTGTCTAACATAGAGATACATAAACCTTAATCTAATGAGAAGTTAAACATAAATCGTACATTACAAATCAATATTCGGTGAGCGTTGCAGCATCCTCATAATATCATGCGGTTCTTGGTAAAGTCACACATCTAGCTCGATTGGAACTTTCTCTTGAAAACTTCGATAAGTCGACCATATAGCTCGTGAAATCATCGTTGCTCTTTGGTTCACGGTTCAGCAGACGGACATTGGTTGTTGTCGATTGATGGCGAGCGGTACTCGATCTTCTCTACCTTTCGAGCCGTCTACATAAAACAAGTTCTTGCAAAGTTTTGCGTACCTCTTCAATTGGGGTGTACACTATGATCTTGAATTCACGAGGACAATGCGTCGTGGGAAAATGAACAATTCTAGCAACCATGTGATGTTTAACTTCATGCATATCTGGTTTATGTGTTGTGGTAGGAAGAATTATAAAGGGAAGGTATTTTGTAATAGAAAGTGTAAACATGGACCATAGAAATCCTATATTTGTGCGGTGAAGTAAACCAGAAGTTAAATTCCAGTTTCTATTAATGCCAAAATCGGTATTAAATTCGGTAAATACAGGTTTGAAAAACCCGAAACAAAACAAAAAGTAGCAACTATAACACAAAATCTCATATATTCAATTTTTTCCAAGTGGTCAAATTATAAAATGAGTATATTTCCATCATTATACATTATCAAAATGAAATTAACATTACAACTACTATACTACTTGAAAGATCCGAAAAAAGTGTCAGCGGGATAAATCCACGGTGGCACCCCTTTCGACTTTTCCCTATTTATTTCTATATCTATTTCCCTCGACTTGTTGTATTCTTGCATCCTTTCCATGAATTAAATCCCGCCATGTCTCGATGGTTCTATGAAATAAAGCGTCCCTCTCGGTGATGTCGGTGGTATAGGGTATCCGATTTTAAGTAGACTTAAATAAAATATAATGGATTTGAAATCCACCGACACAAATGATACAATCAATGAGATTTGGTGTAGGAGTTGTCTTGTGAGAGGAAAAAGTCGGAAAACCGTATCTTGTCAGATTAATACACACACCATATCATACGCACTTGCAAGTGAGTTGACCCATTTTTAGGGAACCGCATCATTTGTCCTCCGAGTTACATCCAACCTTAATAGGTACTAGTGCATGATGTATTTCCTCAACCTTTTCCTTTCTCCCGAACACGTGTGTAACTCCTGTGTTCCTTGACTCTGTGGTCGGAGTATCTTTGCAAATATTGTAATACTCTTCACAGCTACTTAGCAAACAAGAAACAGCTCAAGCCACAATTACTATCACCGACCATATAACACCCCCTTTTACTCGTCACGAAAATAACGCATAGATGGAAAAGCAACAAAAATAACAAATATCGAGTTAAAAAAATGACCATCAATGGCGCCAAAAGATAGCGTTTACATTTTGAAAACCAAAATACATACAACACACTGCTCATAATGAGATACATAACACAAATATGGGATATGAACATATATATATATATATATATATATATATATATATATATATATATATATATATATATATATATATATATATGAAGAGGAGTTTAGGTCATAAAATAAAAGCGGATATCTCTACTAAAATGTTTCCCAAAATATCATTTATCATACTAATGATCATATAAACAAATATAAAATAAGTTATACAAATTACTATTAATGGTCTCCCGACTACCCGTGCTACGTATCAGAGCGACCGACAAAAAAATGAAGAGCTACCTCTTCTAAAGCCTCAGTGACTAATGCGCACGATGCCATTAAAGAATCATTCAAACAGAAGGGTGAGAATGCCAATCATATCATAATTGCATAATAATATGTAAACACATAACAGTTATCATGCACAATGACAATTCACCCAAAATTCACATGTTACACATAAAGTATAACAATCACCAATATATATATATATATATATATATATATATATATATATATATATATATATATATATATATACATGATGCAATGAAAAGAGACCAACCTGGCGACTCGCATGTGCATGAGGTACCTTGTCACAATAATTCCCATTGGAATTAGATCATCGCCACCCTATCGGGCCCACGATGATCTCGACCACTCAATGCAATAAACAACTCGGTTTATCACGACATTAGGTCTGCATGGTTTCCCATAAAAGGTCCAACCAACGAATCACGGCCACAAGAACCACGATCATTACATGGCATCTCATTTTCGAGATCCAAAACAAATCACTCACACACCCACAAGGGCACATGATTGTTACGCAACCAACAATGCAATAATCGTTCACGGGCTATCTGAACATTGGGCCATTCACAATGCATATGACATGTCAAGACATATGACAATGCACACACACAAGCATAATTCAACAATGCGAATTGCCTTTCTCGTACTCAACCTGCATGTTAAATCAAACCATGCATATAACAAACATCCACTAAGATTCATGCCAAAATACCTACAACATTCATCAAAGCATACATTGATATTAAAATCAAACAATGTATTTTTACTCCATAATTCCACAAACAATTTTATCACAATTTCTAAAAACATATAAATAGCACACAAGATCCACATTTATATAGAAATTGTCCAAACAACCAAAAATAAAACAATTGCACGGTTCCTAAACTGTAAAACAAACAAAACCCGAACAATTTCCAAAACCACACCTAAATAAAACCCTCTAATGTTCCTCAAACCTATACTACTAGAAATAATATTTAATTAGCTTTCTAACGCTTGAGCAGGGGACCAAAGCGAATTCTGGATTAAAAGTTATGAATTTTTCAAGTTTTCAAAATTCTGTCATACAGGGTGCAATCGATTTGCACCAGACTGCAATCGATTGCACATAGCTCTATGGGCCAAAAATTATATTTTCGAAGCATTACAATCGATTGAAACCAAACAACAATCGATTGCTTGCTGTGAGATGCTAAAAACCATATTTTCATGTTCTAAACCCAATTTCAAAACCCCAACCTCTTGTATCAATAACCAAGCATTCCATATAATCACCCGACTATACTACGATTCACACAACTTTTCAACCATAAAAACATTGATTCCCATCAAATCTACAACTTTGTTCAAAAATGGAAACTTCACATTTTCAACAAAACAAACCACACAAACACATACATATACATACACAGCATAACATAATCGAGATTCACACCCATACCCGACTATTACGAGGATTGACAGTTGACTTTGATCGAAACCTAACTTTTCTTCTCTTTTGCTCTCTTTCTCTTCTCTATCTTTCTTCTTCTTTTCTTTTCTCTTTTCTTTCTTTTCTCTTTTCCCTCTATCATAAATATCTTATGATATAGTTTCTAAAAATACCCATTTGCCCTACTCTCAAATATAATAAGCGCCCACAAAGCGTGTTAAAACATAAACAATGATAAAATACATCGGAAAATAACATTTATCAATAAAATAATATAAGAACACAAATAATCAAATGAAATTCGATTAAATAAAAGCGGAAAAAATCGGGCTACGAATACATTGTGATCCTTTCAATGTATTTTGCATGAAAACGACATGTGATCGATGAGCGATATTTTGATGGGCGGTGTAATGGTGATTTGCTAATCGTGTACCTTTGGAAGCATATTTTTGAGATTTAGGTGTAGGTGAGTCGGGAAATACCTTGTCAACATGTTCATAATTCAAAGGATTCCTTGTAGTAGAATTGTCGTTGAGTGTAGGTTTCAACCTTTTCGGTGCACCTATTGTTTTTAACGGTTGCCAGGGTGGTTTCAAATCCTTGGTCTTTGGGAATGAATTTTTCTCAACTCTTATTTGATGTGGATGAAGATATTTGATTTATCACTTTTCATTTTCCCGTCATCCTCAAAACTAAGTCTCTTCCAATGATTAGAGACCTTGTCCATATGTATCAAGACATTACCACTTATCCTCTTGGCCATAACACAAGCACATGAGAGACCATATGTTTTCACAATAGTGCACCCACACTTTGAGGTGTCATCACTCATAGTTGAAGCTCTTTTGGCCTCATGGAAAATATAATTAAGCGCCACCCGAGAGATGTTACCGACCAATTGAGAATATAACATATTCTCCTTGAACCTGTGTTCCAACACCGTGATACTACGACCAAATGTCATTTGTATCTTATTATCTTTGGTTCATGATCATGGTCACAACTTCCTAACCGTAATCAAATCACCTTGCTATTTGCCAACTAATTCTTGAGACAAGCATACGCAATTCAACTCGGTTTGATGTTGTATGTCAGGGTGCATAACTGATCAATCCATGCGAAACAAATTTCTCCTTCACTGATCAAGTATTGTCTATCCATATATTTCAATGATTTGAATATTTCACAAACAACTCGGAATTGTAAAACAACATCAATATACATCTCTTTTGTAGATACATTAACAATAATATTCCATGCAACCATTATTTTATCCACAATAACACCAAACTTTACCAACTTTCCATCTTCATGACTCTTGTTTGACCCACAATAGGTTTAACCCGACTTCTCACATTTTTGTAATATGGTACCTTCAACATAGACCTACACACCTCTAAAGGCCATTGAAAGTTGTCTTTTTTTTCACTCTCGAAATGCGAAACCAAGCGAGTACGTCTTTTGATCGATGTAACACCAATAATTTCCAACAACGGTAGCCTATACTTGTTGGTTTTGTATGTCGAATCCATTACGAGCACGGTAGGAAACATGTTGAACAATTTAATGGAATCAAGATGAGTCAATAAATGTCTTTATGATTACTCCATCACCCTCCGTCGGTGCCTACAAACATAATTGTTCTCATCAAGAACTTTCAAAGGTGTTGCATTTCGGTTCGATCCTCGAAGGTCTAACTTTGTTTGATAGCGCTTATTGTACACTTATTAGGGTGCTCTGCGGTCTGCGCTTCAAGTTGCAAGAATATTTTGGGAGGTACCAAATTCAAGTCATGTCGGAAACACAATTTTCTTACAAGTAGACAACATGCTATTGGATGACCGGCCAACTTTGGGTTAAATCATGATTGTGTTCTCCGCTAATCATATTAAACTTCCACTATTGTTGGCCATGAGATAACCACATGACGAAGCGGACACTCCACATTTCTTGTGCGGTTCCTCGCGTTTCAAATTTTGAATGCGAGCCACATATTTTCCCTCCTTTCGCAGTTACAATAACAAACGTTTCTTCTTATCGGTGCCATTATCGGACCTTGCTATCATAATAACAAATCCTAACCGTTGCCTCTAAGCGAATCCTTTGTAACATATCGTCCCGATTCAAATTCTTGAACATTTTCAAAATGTTCACGAACATTGATCGCCTTAATTACGTGAGGCGGAACTATGATGACGATACAACCCGATGACATCGAGCTTAAGAATGTTATCGGGGTGCACCATACCTATGTAACATAATAAAAATCATAAATACACATATCATAGTGAAATCTGCATAATTTCAAAGCGGAGACAAGGCCAGGAAACAAACTTCGATTTAGTTCAACTAGAAATCGAAATAAACTTCGGTTTGCATAACTTATTTTCAACAAAATTCTGATTAATGCGATCGATGAGGGATAAAAGGATGATGTTTATCTGAAATTCTTCTTTGTTGAACTTTTTCTGATATGATGAACCAAATAAATGTGGATTTGGAGTGGATAATGGATTGACAATGAAGAGGGTTTTGGAGAGGTTTGAAGGAGAAAGTGTGTTATGGTGGTGATCACCATGGTTACTGTTTATAGCAATAAACTTCAGGTTTCATACAAAATATCCGGTGGCGTACAATTCAATGTCCCCGCTTCTATGGTCGGAGTTATACTTCCAGTTCCATACCGGAAGTTAACCTCTGATATAGTTTTTTACAATTTCAGGGGTCACACCCCATTTTGATTAGTTTGAACAAAATAAGATGTGAACCGGAAATAAACTTCCGATTTTAAAAAGGACATTATGGGGTTTTCATGGGGTGCGCCTAGGGGTGGAAAGCGGCTGACCACTTGGGCGTGCGTTTTGCACTGCACTTTAGTCTTGAAGCGGCCAGAATTTAGGCCCTCACCTTTTTAATCACCTGCACTTGCCCATTTTCTTGGCGGGCTTTTATGGGCATATTTTAATATAAAATTAAGCATTTTAGACCTAAAGGTGTAGTGCCCATGAGCTTTCGTCATCTCGCACTTACTTTTTGTGGGGCGACCTATATTTTAGGCCCTAAATCCTCGACTATGACACGTCGTCCTTTTTTTTGAGTTTTGGAGACGAGTTAAATGGGCGGACATATTGTTTATTACCCTTAGATGTGTCCCACTCTTGTAGGTGAGTTAAGAAATTCACTAAATTATATGCTAAACTTTGGATAAAAACTCATTCCACCATGGTATTATAAGCTTTCTCCCATCCTTCTTTAGTTTGCTAAGCGGAAGGCTCGCACAAACTTTTCTTTTCCTTTCAAATTGACACCATTTCATTACTCGCTTTTTAGAGATGGGAACTCCTATGATTTTTTTTGCTAATTCACTTAGAATTCTCTAATATTTTTATACTAAAAATTATAAATGCTATTTCTCTAATCATTGCTTGGACTTGTGACTTTGTCCCTCTATTTTTTTTTATATATACAATGCCTATTTTAAAAAAATGAAATAGAAGGATTTATATATATATATATATATATATATATATATATATATATATATATATATATATATATAGATTTAGAAGAACATAACTTATTCTATTTGCATTTTCTTTTCCAATTCCAATCGAAGTCCTGAGTTAGTAGAAAGTCTTGATTGAGTAAAATCGTCAGTAAAGCTAATACCAACCACCTTCAGTCGCCACCGTTTTCCGATTCAATCTCCCCAAATTAGGGTTTCTCCTCACCATGGCCGACAGCTTCTGGAACCGCCAGAGACTTCTCCCCATTCAGGCCTGCACAAACGACCCGTTCAGATTACGGTTCGTTTCCCCTTTTCTTCTCCATCAATTTCTATCTCGCTTGTTTAGTCAATTTGTAACCTTTCTATCTCTTTTTCTCTGTTGTTGTTATTGTTGTTGTTGTTTTAATGCAAATTAATGGAATTCAGTTTGTTATTGTTTTAATGCCATTTGGGATAATTGAATGCTTTGGATAATGGTTTTATAAGTTTAAATTGAGGAAGCTGATTACTTCACATTTGTTAGATCTTATTATCCTAATCATGGTAGTTAAAAAATATGATTTTGCATGTTTGATCTTAAATTCTTACAATCCTTCATGGTGAAAGATCTCGATCGAAAGCAGAACTGGAAATTGGGGCAATGTGTAGGACTGATCAAGCTGGGTGGTTGAAATGGAGGTGGACTTTAGCGATTTTATGTGATAGAAATGTACTGCTCAAGTTGGCGGAAAGTTTTATCGGACTGCTGTAAGACCTGCAATGTTGTATGGGATAGAATGCTGGGCGCTTAGAATCAACGAGAATAAAGTGTAGCAGAGATGAGGATGTTGCGTTGGATGTGTGATAAGACTAGACATGATAAGATTAGAAATGACAATATTAGAGAGTGTTGGGGTAGCACCTATAGTAGAAAAATGGTGAAGAATAGATTTGGTGGTTTGGACATGTAGAGATAAGACCTTTAGATTCTGTGGTAAGGAGAGTAGATCAATGGAGAGGTCAATTAGTTAGAGGTAGAGGAAGACCTAAGAAAACTATAAGAGAAGTTATTAAGAAAGATCTCGAGCTTAAGAATTTAGATAAAAACATGATCCTGGATAGAATATTATGGCAAAAGTTGATTCATGTAGCCGATCCCACTTAGTAGGATAAGGCTTGGTTGTTGTTGTTGTGTAGGATCGATCACTGACCTTACCCTAAAATGTTCTGATTGGATGCTTTGGTCAACTGTTTTATAAGCTTAAATTGAGAGAGTTGATAACTTTACTTTTGTATGTTAGGGTATAATGTTGTGGGTGCTAGATCTTATTATCCTAATCACTGTAGTAAAAACTAAAACCGTGATTCTGCATGTATGATCTAAATTCTTATAATCTTTCACATTGCATAAGATCTTGACCACAAGCAGAATCTGAAATTGGCTATACAATTGATAATCTTACCTGTGTAGTCATGAGACTGCCACAATTTTCTCAATCCCTGGTTCGGTGAATCGGGTTCGGTGCCTCTGTTGCAAAATGTCATTTTGCCTTGATTAAATCAGAAGCATAAAAGCAAGGCAATATTGCTTGTGCCTGAGTTTGATTTTAAGGGCTTGTTTGAGTTCAATTTCAACTGTTGCAAGCGTCCTATGATTCCAACTGCTGATACATTATTTGAGTTTGAAAGTATCTGAGTTGGAGCCATTCTTTCTGTCGCTCGGGCATGTGAGACTGTTCTGTGTTCCTCTTCTGATTTCTTTGCTCCGACCATTTTGGTTCTCTCTGCTCCTTGTTCAATATTCTCTCTGTCTGCTTTTGTTACACACTGCTACTTCAGAAATTTTCCTTCTGTGGTTGGCATGACATGATACTCTCTGGATGCTGCTTCATCTCTGAAAGTCTTTTTTCTTCCAACAGTCTTCAACAAAGTTTGGTTGTGGGTGCTTTTGAAACTTACTTGATGAGCTTTGTTGAAATTCATCAACCCTTTAATGATAAACTTCTCTCTTTAATTGTGAACTGATCTATTCTATTCCCCTTTGGTCAGCTATTTTCTTGTCATAATCACTATTAATAAAAAGGTAACTATATAAATATGTAATCATAGAATAACCATAATTACAGATTGTCATTCTCACTCAACTTCATATATATTATAATTATACCATACTATTAATCAGTTACATTGTTATATTTATACATATTAAAATCGATTTTAATGTTTTCAGTAGGATTGTACAATCCATGTTCATTATTCAATATTTTCAATCTTTACTCTCAATTTTAGGCAACATCTTGATTTTGACTACCTTGTATGATCCTAATAATGTGGTGGGTGAATTAACTATAAATATTATAATGTTTTATCCTGTCATATATCGTAACAAGTTAATGCAAAAGACAGTATGGAGTTTGAGTGTATTTATAAACTAAACTAATTGAACAAACTAAATATGAAGAGACATTGCTGGGCTGTGACATATTCTCGCTTTTGTGTTTAAGTTCTTAGTGATTAAGTTCTACAAAAATAAAAGAACACCATTTAGTATCATTGTCATGTCAAAGGTGTAATTTTCGTGGATGCAACAGTGACTGGGTGACAGTAGTGTCAACCTTAAAGTTGTGTTTTTCAATGGTTATCAGTAAACAAAACTTATTCATTCAATCCATTTTTTCTAAATCTATCTTAAAAACAAAACTATTAGTTCTTCAACCACAAATTGTCTTTCTGCAACAACACCTACCTTCTAAGATTTTTCTCACGAATATAACTCTGTTGTTGGCAGATGGCAGTCCATGGCAGAGTGAAAATCCTGCCATTTATATGTGAATTATGGCGGGAAAACCATAATAGTGACCGATATTTACCATTGCGGTGAGCCAAAAACCACCAGGTATATCCACCATAGCGGCCATGGCCCTGCTATTTGATAACACTAGAGCCTCATAGAAAGAAACTTGGTAATGTGCATGTAGTTGGTAGGGATTAGGCTTATCTGTCTATAATCATTTTATAGTGCAAGGACTATATTTGGGCACACTGATGAAAATATAATCCGTATTTATCCCATGGTTTCCTTAATGGTTTCTTCTCAACTTTACTTTGATGAGGTTATAAACACCTCATTCCAATTTCTAACTACTCTTGCAGACAGAGTTCATAATACTTTTGAATCTTTGGTGTTTTCCTATTTATAAGCTTTATCATGGGATTTAGGACAAGGATCCAATTCTTCAAGATAAACTTATATTGGTTTTGTTCCAGTGAATATATGTATAGGAACAAAAATACTCACGAGTTATCACCAATACCAAATAAGACTTCCTTCTTCATGCTATAATCCCTTGCTGCCTCAGCACCTGATGACATGCTTCTTGTGTTAAGGCAATGATTTTCATGGTTAGATCAGTTGATTTTAATGGTTAGCCAACAAAACATTAGCTTTAGATATTGTTTTAAGCATACAATAATCTAAGTCCACTTCTGGATTTCATCAAATATGCCAGTGCTGATTGTATCAGATATCTTTTGTTTTGTCTGTTTCAGAGGTTGGTATCTTAAATAAGGAAAAAGGTTAATTAATACCTAGGCATGAATCAGTAACGATGAGAAATTTTCTGTGGAAACTGCCCTAATGCTTTGCTGATATAGAATAATTGTGGAGCCATAGTTGCTAAATTGCGGTTAAGGTGGCTCTGTAATGCAATGCATGATTGATTTGTGAAACTGCCATTAGTATTGCATTGTAGATTCTGCAAATCAGGTGCAGCAACCACCAATGGTACAGTGGTACAGCGGATCACGACACCTATTGTGAGAAACAGTGTAGTTTTTAGTTTTTAAAGAACTGAGCGGTCACTGTTATCTCACGTTACTTATTTTATGACTAGTGCTGTACTCTTCATATCTTGCTACCAGCCCCAGTTGCATAGAAACTGGCAATCACTTACAAGTATAAGAAACATAAAGAGTACACAGCTTAATTGGGAGTCAAATACAATGTATAACTGCTTAGAACATACAGTTTTAGCTCAGAAATTAACTTAATCTCACTCAGTTATATTGGTGACTGAAACAAGTTGCTAGTTGGGAGGATAGTTAGTGATGAGATGCTGGGAATGGGAAGGTCCATGGGAATGAAAGTTATGCTGTTCTTAATTGGAAGCTGTATATGAGGTTCATGCATGAGAGCCTAGAAAGTGTATCAGACAAAGAATCGTAGCTCAGATCACAAGATCCTAAGGATTCATGCATGGAAGCTGTATATAGGGATTTCAATATTTTTACCCTCAAAACCTTGGGTTTATCAAAACCCAACCGGATCCATTTAATCAAAAATTAGAGTTTTTGGACAAAACCCAGCCCATGTTGGTCAATTCCCAACGATCTTCTGCGATCCTATTGCTTCTCTGATCTCACTCACCCTGATCCCACTCACACCCACATGGGAAAGGGTTTTGAATTGTAGATTGGATGATCCTATCAGTTACCACGGTCTTACATACACTGTATATCGTGGAAGAGGTTGGGAATAAATGAATAGAGTTTTTGTTTATGTTCCGGTGTTTTCTTTAGAACAATTGAAGTTGTACAGCAGATCTAAGGCTGAAACATCTTTATATGTGCCTTACCTTTTTATTTTTTATTATTTGTATATAGATCCAATGCTTTTTGTATATATGTAACTGATTTATTTCAACTACTATACAACTTCCACAATTTGCCTGCAATGTATTGCAATCAACCATTTGACATATTGGTATTGTGCCCTTGTATCCTGTTTTATTTTGATTTTCAGCATATATTGTGTCCTGGTCAGTGTAGTCAAGATCGAGTGCTGGATCGTAAGATCTTACGTGCTGAGATTGCCTTTTAGTGCTACAATCGGAGAAAGATCTTTTTACGTGCACGGGGTGGTCAAGATCGAGCTTTCTAGAACAATATCATAAAAAAAATAGTGTTGGTCCTGTTTTCTTGGGCTGTCTAACCAGGTTGGGTTTTCTTAAGTGAAAACCGGTTATTATTCAATTAGGTTCTCTCTCTAACCCTAAAACAGAATCGGCTGCATCTTTCACTATAGGTGCTGGTACCTCTGCAACTTTCAAGTTTCTTCTTCCCATCACCATTCCGTTTTCCTCTCTTGCCCTCTGTTATAAGCTGTTAATCTTCTCGGCGGCCAGTGACTCATTCTCCTCTACCATCAATATTCGTGTTCATCATCTTCCTATCACTGTACATTCTTCTCCATCATTTTTGTAACACCATTTTCTACGCCTTTAATGGCTTCAAATGTATATAAATTACCATTTTGCCTTCCGTAGGATCTTCGTACCATGCCACTATCCTAGTTTATGATCTTTAACAGGGTGTTTGATCCTACTTAAGATCTCAACTTAGTTATATTGTTCATTTCTCTAATAATTTTTATCTTCTAAAGTAATACAGTAGTAAAGGTGATTTGTTGTTGTCTTGTTATTTTCTTGGGGGTAGATTGACATTGGACTAATTAGTTAATTTTATTATTGTAACAAGCACACTTTTCTATTATATTTGATGTTTAGAACTGTATGAATATGAATGATATATAATTTAGTAGATATGGAGATTTTGTCCTTAAATTGTTAGATATGATAATTATCATTACTTTTATCTACATTACAGAAATGCCAGCTACTGGTCTGCCTCCTGGAAGTAAGATGCATAATTATCTTGCTTTCATGAAGAGGACCGTTCTGGTCACCCAATGGTGAAGGACACAAAAGCGATTGGATCTGCGTGTGATCGCTACCTTCAGAGTGGGGTAACATTTCATCCTTTTATGCTTGCTAAATTAACTTACTATTTATTTTTTGGGGCATTTTCACTGGTTGTTTCATTGCCTGAAAACATGCATCTTGTTTGGTTTGAAGCAACTTTCTTCATTTACTTCTGCTGGGAAGCCAGTACAATTGGTGCTCTTGGGTTGCAAAGGGGTGTTGGTGGATTACGAACCATTCACTAGGTGATCCGCTCTCATGGGGGTCATGGGGTGGTGGTCCTGATTTTCCACCAAATGGGCGGGGTATCAATTATGGGTTTCAGCCACCTGTGGATGCAATTTCAAGGCCTGGACGGAGACAGCACTCCTACCTCCAGATGCTTCCCCTACGTTATATATTGAAGGTCTACCTTCTGACTGTACAAGAAGAGAAGTGGCTCGTATCCTTTTTGTTATGATGCAAAACGTCTGAGTTTTATCATCTTGCTTTCATCTATTATGACTTTTGAACTTTATTTTAATTCTGTTATACATATATTCCTTAACATTGTCTTTAGATATTTTCCGCCCTTTTTGGATACAGAGAAGTGAGACTTGTCAGCAAAGAGGCCAAACATGTAAGAGTATGGTTTGTAACAGATGACTGCTTGTATTATAGCTAAAATGTCTCCTTTATGCTGAACTGCCTGTTTCTTGCAGCGTGGAGATCCTTTGATCCTTTGTTTTGTGGACTTTGCAAATCCAGCTTGTGCAGCAACTGCTTTGAGTGCTTTGCAGGTATTATTTCTCTAGTCTTCTTTTGGCAATTATCGTTTTATACAGCTACCTATGCTGTCAATTACCTCGCTACAGCAAGTGATCACGGATTCACATTGCGGAGGCAGCGCCGACTGCAGCGCGTTCAACTGGTGCGCTGATCGCGACAAATTGCGCTGTTTCACATCTCTTTTGCAGCTCAATCCTGTTTTTGCGTCCACAATTAAGGTCTCAGGGAAATCTCTCAAATGCCCACTCTTTTTTAAATGTTGTGTCTATTTATTAAAGGTATATATTGGTCATTCAATGTGTTTGAAGTGGTCTGTTATTTTATTCTGATCATTGGAAAAACCTGCTATTTTATTTTTCATGCGACTGCATATACTCTTCTAAATGTGTTTTCCTTGTTTCTGCTTGCGAAGCCCTCTTGAGTCTTCTGTGTGCGCGTGAAGCCCTCTCTTTCTTCTGCTTCTTTTTCTTCACGCGAGTTCACTGTTCCTTCCTTCTGCAACAATTTCGTGTTCTGTTCTTCTCTGTTCTCTTTGTTTCCTTTTCTCTGGTCTTTGGGTTTTCCGCGAGAACAATGACATCAACATCATCTGAAACACCTATCTTATCTGAACAATGTCATTTTGATTACTTTTAGAACTTTAATTATTTAGTTATTTTGGCTAACAGGAATATAAAATGAAAGGTTTATCCATATAGATGGTTATTATTCATTCCATTAATACTAGGTATTAGCTAGCTAATGGTGGTTCTGCACAGGCTATAAAGTTGATGAAATCAATCCGAGTCTAGTTATTTGGCTTCAGTTTTCTCGGTATCCAGGGCCAAGAAGTGGAGGTGGTCCAAGTAGTGGACCGGTCCAGAAGTGGTTCTGGACCCGGTCCAAGAAGTGGTTCTGGATCCCGTGGTGGTAGGGTGACTACACAGGCCGATTAGGATTTATGCTCATAAGAAACGTGGAAGGTCCTTTAAACATGCTCATTATGTGGGCTCGAACGTTAGCAGGTCATTACTACACAAATTCATAATTCTATTTTGCTCCTTGAGATGCACAAATTGTTATCAGGCTGAGATCAAATAGTAATTTTTTTCTTTTAGCTGTAATATTATTTGCTAGCTATGAACACTGTCTAACTTATGGTAGCTTTTACTTTGGTATGTACTTACACCTGTGTTTTTCTTAGCTGCTTAAACTTACTTTCATTGGTGCGAAGTGCCACAAATCTATTTTCTACTAACAGATTTCGTGATCAACAAGAAAAAAAAAGTGCAAAATGTTGTTTTTCGTGTTGTTTTGGTGGTCAAGTGCATAGAAGAAATGTGTGCAAAAGAAAATTGATCTATCTGATTACAAGAACAAACATATTTTGCTAAATCTTTTATTTTGGTTTTGATGTCATATTTTGCTACTTGGAAGTATAGAATTAAATAGTTTTGTGGATTTTTAAACACTTTTAAAGATAAAATATATAGCTAGTGGATAGCGTGACACAGTTTATCCAACACATCATTAATAATAACTGCGTATACCTAACTACAACACTTTTAATTAGGTGTTAATGGATGGTTAATGAAACTCCTAGAACTTTCCTCTTAAACAATTGTAAAACTGATACTCCCTAGTCTCAAAATAAATAAATGTCTCTTTAATTATTTTTTTACAAAAATAAGTATATAGGTTTGCTTTAAATGCAACGTTAATTAATTTTACTAAATTCATCTCTTAATATTACTCCTTCTGTTATTTATTATAAATCGTTTAAAAAACAATGTTAAAAACAATGTGTATCAATAAATAATTAATGTTATTTTTTTTTATACTCTTAAATGTTTATTATTTCATTTCAATTATATATATGTATCTTTTTTATATTATTAATGAAGAACAATATTATAATTTTTCTTTATATAATAATAATAATTTTTCAATATATATGAAAAGCGGAAAATATAATAAAAACAGAGAGGTAGTATATTATTATCAACACTAATTTCAAGTCTATCAATTTTTACTATGCATATTTATAACTAGTATATTTATAACTATGTATAGTAATTAATAATAATAGAATTTCTTATTCCACTCTATAAAGGTGAAAAACACCTTATACAATTTTAAAATGCTCTCAAAATCGAAAATATATTTTTGATTTACACTCTAACTACTTATAATTCATTTGTTTTGACATACACTCTTCAAAGACAAAAAAATGACATTGAAAATCATTTTAGGTATAAATCAAAATGCATTTTGATAAAAGAAAACATATTCACCCAATGGCTTTATGCTACTTTTGGTGTTATGGTAACAACTTTATGCTTTATTAAGTGAAAATGTATTTTCGATTTGTATTGAAGTTCATTTCGATTTTTATAAATGCAATTTAAAATGATGCTTTTAAAAATATATTTACGATTTCTAGAGATATTTTTGAAATTTTACGTTATGTCTAAGAAAAATATGGGATAGATTAAAAACTCTTCTGTAATAAGGATAGTTTTAAATATTTTTACATTTATTCATTCAACAGTTACATTTTTTAAGTTGTGTGCAATAAATTTTAAAGACTTTTATTTTTAGAGGAGGAAGAACTAATTTAAGTATATCCTCCTATTTCGATTGACAAATAAAAAAGTAAAATTGGAAATGACACAAATTATTGTTTGGTGGTTGATTTGAACAACTTTAATTTGTTTGTTCATAACCTTCTCTCTAACAAAGAAGAAATCAATATCGTTTTGTTTGTTATTAAAGAGATAGATATATGAGATAGAATTAGTGAATTTTTAATCCACTCCATAGGGGTGGGGCACTCCATGAAAATCCCAAAATGCCCTTCTCAAGCGGAAGTTTATTTCGGTTCACTCTATTTTGTTCAAATAAGTCAAAATGGTGTCACCCACGAAATTAAAAAAAAAACACGGATTAACTTCAATTATGGAACCAGATATAACTCCGATATGATGTGAACATTGTTATATTACTGAGTATTTTATGTAAAGCTGAAGTTTATTTCCAGTTTTACCGAATCTTGATTTGATTGTAATACCCAAATTTATATTATATTCTCCTCAACATTAAGGCATTAAGTAATAAACATAATATATCAATTCATGGGACATTCGCATCTTCCATGAGAGAGATGTAATTCGTCCGTGATCAATTTCTACATGATAGTTTACCACCATTCTACATATTAATATCAACATCTCCAACATTAAGAAACGCAGCCGAAAATATAATATATCAAATCATGGAACATTCATAACGTTAGCATAATAGAAAGAATGTTTATAGTATTCATATGGGATCAATTTCTGGTCGGTTAGACAATATCGACATCTCAACGAAGGCTGTTCTAAAAACATAATATATCAAATTCGCGGGACATAACGGAAAGAATGTTTAAAGAAGGCATCAAGACATTCACATAACTTCGGAAAGAATGTTTAAAGAAATTCATACGGGATCAATTTCTCTGTTGACGGTTCTACATGACAATAAACATCTCCCTAAACATTAAGAGGCACATTCTCTATCGAAAAACATAATATATCAAATTCGCAAGACATTACATAACAGAAAGAATGTATAAAGAAGGTCATACCGGGATCAATTTCTACATGGTAGATTCTACCACGGTAGGTTCTGCGAAGCAATATAAACATCTCCCTCAACATTAAGAGGCACATTCAATGTCGAAAAACATAATATATCAAATTATGCAAACATTCGCATAACATTCGCATAACGAGAAAGAATGTTTAAAGGTTCAAGATCATGGCGGGTTCTACCACAGCCAATTCTACCGCAGCAATATTAACATCTCCCTCAACATTAAGAGGCACATTCACTATCGAAAAACAAAATATATCAAATTACGCAAGACATTCGCATAACATTCGCATATGAAGAATGTTTAAAGTTCATCACAGGATCAATTTCTCTGCAGCCGGTTCTAGCAGACAATAGCGTCTCCTCAACATTAAGAGGTACATTCACTGTCGAAAACATAATATCTCAAATTCGCAGGGACATTCGCATAACATTATATGAGGAAAAAATGTTTAAAGAAACGCGGGACATTCGCATAATATTCGCATAACAGAAAGAATGTTTAAAGAAATTCATATCGGGATCAATCTCTACCGCAGCCGGTTCTACCGCCGCAATTTCAACATCTCCCTAAACATTAAGAGGCACATTCACTGTCGAAAAACATAATATATCAAATTCATGGGACATTCGCATAACATTACATACGAAAGAATGTTTAAAGAAGTTCATACCGGGATCAATTTCTACCGCAGCCGATTCTACCGAAGCAATATCAACATCTCCCTCAACATTAAGAGGCACATTCACTATCGAAAAACATAATATATCAAATTACATAGAGACATTCGCATAACTGAAAGAATGTTTAAAGTTCGTACAGGGATCAATTTCTACATGACGGTTTTACCATAGTCGGTTCTACCGCAACAATATCAACATCTCCCTCAATATTAGGAGGCACATTCACTATCGAAAAACATAATATATCAAATTACGCAGGACATTCGCATAACAAAAAGGATGTTTAAAGTAATTCATACCGGGATCAATTTCTACCGCAGCCGGTTCTACTTGACAATATCAACATCTCCTCGACATTAAAAGGCACTCACTGTCGAAAACATAATATCTCAAATTAAGTAGGACATTCGCATAACATTCGCATAACATAAAGAATGCTTAAGGAAGGCAGGACATTCGTAACATTACATGAAAGAATGTTTAAAGAAATTCATACAGGATCAATTTCTACATGGCGGTTCTACTGCAGCAATATCAACATCTCCTCGACATTAAGAGCACGTTCAGCATCGAAAAACATAATATCTTAAATTACCCAGGACATTCGCATAACAGAAAGAATGTTTAAAGAAGTTCATAACGGGATCAATTTCTACTGCATTTGGTTCTACCATAGCCGGTTCTACCGCAACAATATCAACATCTCCCTGAACATTGAGAGGCACATTCACTGTCGAAAAACATAATATATCAAATTACGCAGGACATTCGCATAAAATTCGCATAACAGAAAGAATGTTTACAGAAGTTCATACCGGGATCAATTTCTACCGCAGCCGGTTCTACCACAGCCGGTTCTACCGAAGCAATAACAACAACTCCCTCAACATTAAGAGGCACATTCACTGTCGAAAAACATAATATATCAAATTCATGAGGCGTTATAACGGAAAGAATGTTTAAAGTTAAATCGTAGGATCAATTTCTACTTGGCAGGTTCTACCACGGTGTTCTACATCGACAATATCAACATCTACCTCGACATTAAGAGGCTCGTTCTCAGCCGAAACCATAACATATCAAATTCGCGGGACATTCGCATAACATTCATATGAAAGAATGTTTAAAGTAGTTCATATCGGATCAATTTCTACGCGGTAGGTTCTCTTTACGCGATATCAACATCTCCTAAACATTAAGAGGCATTCACTATCGAAAAACATAATATATCAAATTCGCGGGACATTCGCATAACATTCACACGAGAAAGAATGTTTAAAGAAGTTCATACAGGGATCAATTTACATGGCCGGTTCTACGGAAACAATATCAACATCTCCCTATATTAAGAGGCACATTCACTGTAGAAAAACATAATATATCAAATTACGCAGGACATTCGCATAACATTCGCATAACAGAAAGAATGTTTAAAGAAGTTCGTACCGGGATCAATTTCTACCGCAGCCGATTCTACCACAGCCGGTTCTACCGCAGCAATATCAACATCTCCCTCAACATTAAGAGGCTCATTCACTGTCGAAAAACATAATATATCAAATTACGGGACATTCGCTAACATTCGCATAATAGAAAGAATGTTTAAAGTAGTTCATATCGGGATCAATTTCTACCCGCAGCCGGTTCTACGGAAGCAATATCAACATCTCCTAAACATTAAGAGGCACATTCACTATCGAAAAACATAATATATCAAATTACGCAGGACATTCGCATAACGGAAGAATGTTTAAAGTTAAATGTCAGGATCAATTTCTACATGACGGTTCTATCGGGGCGGTTCTACATGACAATATCAACATATCCCTCTACATGAAGAGGCACATTCACTGTCGAAAAACATAATATATCAAATTACGCAGGACATTCGCATGAAAAGAATGTTCAAAGTAGTTCATCTCAGGATCAATTTCTCATGCGGCGGTTCTACCGCAACAATATCAACATCTCCCTCAACATTAAGTGGCACATTCACTATCGAAAAACATAATATATCAAATTACGCAGGACATTCGCATAACATTCGCATAACAGAAAGAATGTTTAAAGAAGACGCCGGACATTCGCATAACATTCGCATAACTGAAATAATGTTTAAAGAAATTCATACCGGAATCAATTTCTACATGAGGGTTCTACACAGCAATATCAACATCTCCCTAAACATTAAGAGGCACATTCACTATCGAAAAACATAATATATCAAATTACACAGGACATTTGCATAATAGAAAGAATGTTTAAAAGTTCAAACCGGGATAAATTTCTACACATGGTAGGTTCTCACAGAAGCAATATCAACATCTCCCTCGACATTAAGAGCACATTCACTATCGAAAAACATAATATATCAAATTCACAGGACATTCGCATAACATTACATTACGGAAAGAATGTTTAAAGAATTCGATCGGGATCAATTTTAGCATGGCGGTTCAACCACGGCGTTCTCGCAACAATATCAACATCTCCCTCGACATTAAGAGGCTCGTTTCAACATCGAAAACCATAATATATCAAATTAGGACATTTGCATAACATTCATATGAAAGAATTTTTAAAGTAGTTCATACGGGATCATTTTTACGCATCGGTTCTACCACCAATATCAACATCTCCTCGACATTAAGAGGCACATTCATGTCGAAAACATAATATATCAAATTCACGAGGACATTCGGATAACATTCGCATAACAGAAAGAAGGTTTAAAGTAGTTCATACCGGGATCAATTTCTACCGCAACCGGTTCTACCGCAGCAATATCAACATCTCCCTCAACATTAAGAGGCACATTCACTGTCGAAAAACATAATATATCAAATTACGCAGGACATTCACATAACATTCGCATAACAGAGAGCATGTTTAAAGAAGACGTCGGACATTCGCATAACAGAAAGAATGTTTAAAGAAATTCATACCGGGATCAATTTCTACCGCGATCGGCTACAGCGGCAATATCAACATCTCCCTAAACATTCATAGGCACATTCACTATCGAAAAACATAATATATAAAATTACGCAGGATATTCGCATAACATTCGCATAACAGAAAGAATGTTTGAAGAAGTTCAAACCGGGATCAATTTCTACATGGCGGTTCTACCACGGTAGTTCTACGAAACATATCAACATCTCCCAACATTAAGAGGCACATTCACGGTCGAAAAACATAATATATCAAATTCGCGCGGAAATTAGCATAACATTCGCATTACAAAAAGAATGTTTAAAGAAGTTCGTACCGGGATCAATTTCTAGCGTGGCGGTTCTACAGGTAGTTCTACGCAGCAATATCAACATCTCCCTCAACATTAAGAGGCACATTCATAGTCGAAAACATAATATATCAAATTACATAGGACATTACATAATAGAAAGAATGTTTAAAGTAGTTCATATCGGGATCAATTTTACCGCTGACTGTTTCTACCACAGCAATATCAACATCTCCTCAATATTAAGATGCACATTCACTGTCGAAAACCAATAATATATCAAATTAGCAGGACATTCGGATAACATTCGCATAGAAATTATTTAAAATATAGTTCATGCAGGGATCAATTTCTACAGCAGCAGTTCTACCCTTAATATCAACATCTCCTCAACATTAAGAGGCACATTCACTTTGCCGAAAACATAATATATCGTTATTTGGGACATTAGCATAACATTCGCATAATAGAAAGAATGTTTAAAGAAGCGTCGGACATTCGCATATTGCATAACGGAAAGAATGTTTAAAGAAATTCATATCGGGATCAATTTCTACCGCGATCGGTTCTAGCAATATCAACATCTCCATAACATTAAAGGCACATTCAACATGAAAAACATAATATATCAAATTCGCGGGAGATTCGCATAACATTCGCATTACGGAAAGAATGTTTAAAGTTTATGCTGGGATCAATTTCTACTGCAGCGAGTTCTACCATCGGTTCTATCGCGGCAATATCAACATCTCCTCAACATTAAGAGCTCATTCTTTGTCGAAAAACATAATAT
This sequence comes from Vicia sativa, assembly GCA_021764765.1. Classification (NCBI taxonomy): domain Eukaryota; kingdom Viridiplantae; phylum Streptophyta; class Magnoliopsida; order Fabales; family Fabaceae; genus Vicia; species Vicia sativa. The sequence goes on along the minus strand of CM038792.1, from coordinate 205,016,461 downwards.
ATCAAATTCGGGGACATTACATTTAACATTCGCATAATAGAAAGAATGTTTAAAGTAGTTCATATCGGGATCAATTTCTACCGCAGCCGGTTCTACCGCAGCAATATCAACATCTCCCTCAACATTAAGAGGCACATTCACTGTCGAAAAACATAATATATCAAATTACACAGGACATTCGCATAACATTCGCCATGAAAGAATGTTTAAAGAAGTTCGTCTGGGATCAATTTCTACGCGGTAGGTTACGCGGGCGGTTCTACGCAACAATATCAACATCTCCTCAACATTAGAGGCACATTCACTGTCGAAAACATAATATATCAAATTCGCGGGACATTCGCATAACATTCCGCATATGAAAGAATGTTTAAAGAGGCAGCGGACATTCGCATAAGCATATGAAAGAATGTTTAAAGAAATTCATACTGAGATCAATATCTACATGGCCGGTTCTACGCCAATATCAACATCTCCTCAACATTAAGGCACATTCACTATCGAAAAACTTAATATATCAAATTATGCGGGACATTACATAACAAGAAAGAATGTTTAAAGAAGTTCAATAGGGATAAATTTCTACGCGGTGGTTCTACCACGGTAGTTTTCTACCGAAGCAATATCAACATCTCCCTCAACATTAAGAGGCACATTCACTATCGAAAAACATAATATATCAAATTACGCAGGACATTCGCATAACATTACATACGGAAGAATGTTTAAAGAAGTTCGTCTGGGATCAATTTCCTTGTACGGTTCAACCACGGCGGTTCTACAGCAATATCAACATCTCCCTCAACATTAAAAGCATTCAACGTGAAAACCATAATATATCAAATTACGGGACATTATAACATATATATGAAAGAATTTTTAAGTAGTTCATACAGGATCAATTTTACCGTGGTTCTACCACACAATATCAACATCTCCCTCGAACATGAAGAGCATTCTTTGTCAAACATAATATATCAAATTACGCAGGACATTCGGATAGCATTAAACAACGGAAAGAAGGTTTAAAGTAGTTAATGCGGCGATTTCTATAGCCGGTTCTCGCAACAATATCAACATCTCCCTCAACATTAAGAGGCACATTCAGCATCGAAAAACATAATATATCAAATTCGCGGGACATTCGCATAACGTTCGCATAGGAAAGAATGTGTTTAAAGAGGCGTCGGACATTCGCATAACATTCGCATTGAAAGAATGTTTAAAGAAATTCATACGGGATCAATTTCTACATGATCGGTTCTACCGCAATATCAACATCTCTAAACATTAAGAGGCATTACTGTCAGAAAAACATAATATATAAAATTACGCAGGACATTCGCATAACATTAGCATAATGAAAGAATGTTTAAAGAGTTCAAGCCGGGATCAATTTCTCACGCGGGGTTCTACCACAACCGGTTCTACGAGCAATATCAACATCTCCTTCAATATTAAAGGCACATTCACGTAGAAAACATAATATATCAAATTCTGCGGAATTAGCATAACATTGCATTAGGAAAGAATGTTTAAAGTTAAATCTGGGATCAATTTCTACCGCGGTTCTAATATCAACATCTCCCTCGACATTAAGAGGCTATTCACTTGAAAAACATAATATATCAAATTCACGGGACATTACATAATAGAAAGAATGTTTAAAGTAGTTCATATGGGATCAATTTCTACCACGGCAATATCAACATCTCCCTAAACATTAAGGGCATTCCTTGTAAAAACATAATATATCAAATTCACGCGGGACATTCGCATAACATTCGCATAATGAAATAATGTTTAAAGTTCGTGCAGGATCAATTTCTACAGTTCTACCGAGGCGGTTACCATAACAATATCAACATCTCCCTCGCATTAAGAGCACATTCGGTGTAGAAAAACATAATATATACAAATTACAGGACATTCGCATAACATTCGCATATGGAAAGAATGTTTAAGTGAATTCTACGGGATCAATTTCTACAGCAGCGGTTCTACATGACAATATCAACATCTCCCTCAACATTAGAACATTCACTGTCGAAAACATAATATATCAAATTCACGGGACATTAGCATAACATTCACATAGCGAGAAAGAATGTTTAAAGAGGCCTTGAGACATTCGCATAATAGAAAAAATGTTTAAAGAAATTCATCTCGGATCAATTTCTACGCAGCAGGTTCTACCGCCAATATCAACATCTCCTAAACATTAAGAGGCACATTCACTATCGAAAAACATAATATATCAAATTACGCAGGACATTACATATGAAGAATGTTTAAAGTTCAAACGGGATAAATTTTACCGGCGGTTTCTACCATAGCAGTTCTACAGAAATCAACATCTCCTCAACATTAAGAGCACATTCTACCATAAAAACATAATATATCAAATTACGCGGGACATTCGGATAACATTATTCAGGAAAGATGTTTAAAGAAGTTAATACTGGGATCAATTTCTGCGCGGCGGTTCAACCCGCGATTGGTTCACCGCAGCAATATCAACATCTCCTCGGCATTAAGGCTCATTAACATCGAAAACCATAATATATCAAATTACACGGGACATTCGCATAACATTCGCATATGAAAGAATGTTTAAAGAATTCATCGGGATCAATTTTACCGCGGTGGTTCTACCACAGCAATATCAACATCTCCCTAACATTAAGAGGCACATTCAACGCCGAAAACATAATATATAAAATTACGCGGGACATACTATTATGCATGAGAAAAGAAGGTTTAAAGTAGTTAATACGGGATGTTTCTACGCAGCAAGGTTCTACGCATGTGCGCCACATCTCCCTCAACTAAGAGGCATTCATTGTAGAAAACATAATATATCAAATTCACACGGGACATTCGCATAACATTCGCATAATGAAATAATGTGTTTAAAGAAGGCGTGGACATTCGCATAACATTCGCGCGGAAAAAATGTTAAAGAAATTCATGCCGGTTCAATTTCTACACGCGTTCGGTTCTACGCTGACAATATCAATCTCCTAAACATTAATAGGCACATTCCCTTTATGAAAACATAATATATATAAAATTACAGCAGGGACATTCGCATAACATTAGCATAACGGAAAGAATGTTTAAAGTTCAAGCAAGATCAATTTCTACAGGATAGGTTCTACCATTTGGTTCTACGAGCAATATCAACATCTCCCTCGACATTAAGAGGCACATTCACGGTCGAAAAACATAATATATCAAATTACGCGGGACATTACATAACATTCACATGAAGAATGTTTAAAAGTAGATTCATACAGGGATCAATTTCTACAGCTTGGGTTCTCAGCAGCAATATCAACATCTCCCTCAACATTAGAGGCACATTCACTATCGAAAAACATAATATATCAAATTACAGCAGGACATTAGCATAACATTCTCATAATGAAAGAATGTTTAAAGAGGCGTCGGACATTAGCATAACATCGCATAACAGAAGAATGTTTAAAGAAATTATCTGGGATCATTTAACATGATAGGTTCTACGAAGCAATATCAACATCTCCCTAAACATTAGAAGGCACATTCACTATCGAAAAACATAATATATCAAATTCGCAGGACATTGGCATAACATTGAATACTGAGAAAGAATGTTAAAAAGAAGTTCAAACCGGAATCAATTTCTACATGACCGATTCTACCACTGGATTCTGAAGCAATATCAAATCTCCTTAACATTAAGAGGCACATTCCATTGTAGAAAACATGATATATCAAATTACGCAGGACATTAGCATAACATTAGCATAACTGAAAGAATGTTTAAAGAAGTTCTCTACAGGATCAATTTCTACAGGCCGGTTCTACCACGATCGGTTCTACCGCAGCAATATCAATATCTCCTCAGCATTAAGAGGCACATTCAACATCGAAAACATAATATATCAAATTCGCGGAGGACATTGGCATAACATTCGCATAATAGAAGAATGTTTAAGTAGTTCATATAAAGGATCAATTTCTACATTGTTACGTTTCTACCAGCAATATCAACATCTCCCTCAACATTAAGATGCATATTCCTTTGTGAAAAGCATAATATATCAAATACATGAGGACATTACATAACATTCACATAAGAAAGAATGTTTAAAAGTAGTTAATTCCAGGATCAATTTTACATGACGGTTCTACCAACAATATCAACATCTCCCTCGACATTAAGAGGCACATTAGCTAGCCGAAAACATAATATATCAAATTCACAGGACATTCGGATAACATTCATATACTTGAAAGATTGTTTAAAAGTAGTTCATCAAGGGATCAATTTCTCGCAACTGTTCTAGCAATATCAACATCTCCTAAACATTAAAGGCACATTCACTGCTTGAAAAACATAATATATATCAAATTACAGCAGGACATTCGCATAACATTACATACTTGGAAAGAATGTTAAAGAGGCGTCGGACATTGCATAACATTACATATAGCAAGGAAAGAATGTTTAAAGAAGGCGTCGGACATTACGCTTATAACATTCGCATAGCAGAGAAAGAATGTTTAAAGAAATTCATATCAGGATCAATTTCTACCGCGATCGGTTCTACATGACAATATCAACATCTCCATAACATTAAGAGCACATTCACTATCGAAAAACCATAATATAAAATTCGCGGGACATTCGCATAACATTCGCGCCGCGAAAGAATGTTTAAAGAAGTTCAAACCCGGGATCAATTTCTACGCAGCGGTTCTACCAAGTTCTACGAAGCAATATCAACATCTCCTTGAATATTAAATACACGTTCACATGAAAACATAATATATATCATTCTGGAGGACATTAGCATGCATTCGTATATGAGAGAATGTTTAAAGAAGTTCGTCTGGGATCAATTTCTACACGTGAGTTACCACACGGCGGTTCTATACGTAATATCAGCATCTCCTCAACATTAAGAGGCTCATTCAACGTCGAAAACATAATATATCAAATTCGCGGGGACATTAGCATAACATTACATAATAGAAAGAATGTTTAAAGTGGTTCATCGGGATCAATTTCTCCTTAATATCAACATCTCCTCAACATTAAGAGGCACATTCACTGTCAAAAACATAATATATCAATTCTTGAGGACATTAGCATAACATACATATTGAAGAATGTTTAAAGAAGTTATCTGGGATCAATTTCATGACCCGGTTCTATAAGGCCGGTTCTACCCAGACAATATCAACATCTCCCTCTACATTAAGGAGGCATTCACTGTCAAAAACATAATATATCAAATTACGCGGGACATTACATAACATGCATACTTGAAACAATGTTTAAAGTAGTTCATCTGGGATCAATTTCTACATGGTGATTTCTACATGACAATATCATGTCTCCTCGACATTAGAGGCACATTCATATCGAAAACATAATATATCAAATTCGCGGGACATTACATAACATTCACATAACGGAAGAATGTTTAAAGAGGCGTTAGGACATTCCATATGAGAAAAAATGTTTAAAAGAAATTCATATGGGATCAATTTACATGATCGGTTCTACCGCGGCAATATCAACATCTCCCTAAACATTAAGACATTCACTATGAAAAACATAATATATCAATTCGCAGGACATTCGCACTTAACAGAAAGAATGTTTAAGAAGTTCAGCAGGATAGAATTTCTACATGACCGGTTCTACCACGGTGGTTCTCAAGGCAATATCAACATCTCCCTCGACATTAAAGGCACATTCACTATCGAAAAACATAATATATCAAATTCACAGGACATTAGCATAACATTCGCATTACGGAAGAATGTTTAAAGTTCATCTCAGGATCAATTTTAACGGCCGGTTCAACCACGGTCAGTTCTGCGACAATATCAACATCTCACTTTCGACATTAAAGAGGCTCATTCACTGTCGAAACCATAATATATCAAATTCGCGGGACATTCGCATAACATCGCATAACAGAGAATTTTAAAGTAGTTCATCGGGATCAATTTTTACATGACGGTTCTACCACAGCAATATCAACATCTCCCTCGACATTAAAGGCACATTCCTTTGAAAAACAAAATATATCAAATTAGCAGACATTGGATAACATCATGTGGAAAGAAGGTTTAAGTAGTTCATACGGGATCAATTTCTCTATGATGGTTCTACCTTAATATCAACATCTCCCTCGACATTAGAGGCACATTCACTGCTTGAAAACATAATATATCAAATTCGCGGGACATTCATAACATTACTTTCATGAAGAATGTTTAAAGAAGGCGTCGGACATTCGCATAAAATTCGCATAACGGAAAAAATGTTTAAAGAAATTCATACGGGATCAATTTCTACATGATTCGGTTCTACGCAGCAATATCAACGTCTCCTAAACAAAAGAGAGGCACCTTCACTATCGAAAAACATAATATATAAATTACGGGACATTCGCATAACATTAGCATATGAGAAAGAATGTTTAAAAGTTCAAAGGAATCAATTTCTACCGCAGCGGTTCTACCATAGCAGTTCTACGACAATATCAACATCTCCCTCAACATTAAGAGCCGTTCACGGTCGAAAAATATAATATATCAAATTCACGAAATTCGCATAACATTCCATGTGAGAAAGATTTAAAGTGATTCATTCAGGGATCAATTTCTACACATAGCCGGTTCTACGCAGCAATATCAACATCTCCCTCGACATTAAGAGCACATTCACTATCGAAAACATAATATCAAATTACATGGGACATTCGCACCTTATTCCATACTTGGAAAGAATGTTTAAAAGAAGGCGTCGGACATTCATAACATCGCGCGAGAAAGAATGTTTAAAGAAATTCATCGGGATCAATTTCTACGCGATCGGTTCTACGAAGCAATATCAACATCTCCCTAAACATTAGAGGCACATTCACTATCGAAAACATAATATATAAAATTAGGACGTTACGCATAACATGGCATAACGGAAAGAATGTTTAAAAGTTAAACGGGAATCAATTTCTCACTTGACGGTTCTACCACAATGAGATTCTACGAAGCAATATCAACATCTCCCTTAATATTAAGAAGCACATTCACTATAGAAAAATATGATATATCAAATTCAGGGGACATTACATAACATTCGCCATGAAGAATGTTTAAAGAATTCGTCTCGGGATCAATTTCTACCGGTAGGTTCTACTGATCGAGGTTCTACCGCAGCAATATCAACATCTCCCTCAACATTAAGAGGCACATTCACTGTCGAAAAACATAATATATCAAATTCGCGGGACATTCATAACATTACGCATAGCGGAAAGAATGTTTAAAGAAGTTAAATCAGGATCGATTTCTACATGATCAGGATTCTACCACGAGTAGTTCTCAGCGGCAATATCAACATCTCCTCAACATTGGAAACTCATTCACTGTGAAAACATAATGTCAAATTACGCAGGACATTCGCATAACATTAGCATAATAGAAAGAATGTTTAAAGTAGTTCATCTGGGATACATTTTACGCGGCCGGTTCTACAAATATCAACATCTCCCTCGACATTAAGGCACATTCTTTAGCCGAAAACATAATATATCAAAATTCACGGGACATTCGCATAACATTGCATAACGGAAAGAATGTTTAAAAGTTCAAACGGAATCAATTTCTACATGGCCGGTTCTACCATAGCCGGTTCTAGAGCAATATCGACATCTCCTAAACATTAGAGCACATTCACGGTGAAAACATAATATATCAAATTCACGGGACGACCATAACATTCACATACTTAGGAAAGAATGCTTAAAAGAGTTAATCTACGGGATCAATTTCTACAGCGACCAGTTCTACCACGGTAGATTCTACGAGCAATATCAACATCTCCCTTAATATTAAGAGGCACATTCAGCATGAAAACATAATATATCAAATTCACGGCGGGACATTCGCATAACATTACATTTAACACAAAGAATGTTTAAAGTTAAATATCGGGATCAATTTCTACCCGCGGTCGATTCCACCACAGCGGTTCTGCGCGGCAATATCAACATCTCCTCAATATTAAGAGCACATTCAACAGCCGAAAAACAATATATCAAATTCGCGGGGACATTACATAACATTCGCATAATACTAGAAGAATGTTTAAAGTGGATTCATATCGGGATCAATTTCTACGCAGCTGGTTTCTGCAATATCAACATCTCCTCAACATTGAGGCACATTCACATCGAAAAACATAATAAATCAAATTACGAGGACGACCATACTTGAAAGAATGTTTAAAGTTCATCAGGGATCAATTTCTGCATTTGGTTCTACCATAGCAGGTTCATAACAATATCAACATCTCCTTGAACATTAAGGAGGCACATTCCTTTGTCGAAAACATAATATATCAAATTATTTGGACATTACGCATAACATTAGCATAGTAGAAAGAATGTTTAAAAGTTGTCACTGGGATCAATTTCTACGCGATTGGATTCTACCACGGTAGGTTCTACGGAGAAGCAATATCAGCATCTCCTCAGCATTAGGGCACATTCACTGTCGAAAACACGCAATATATCAAATTACGCGGGCATTACATAACATTCGCATTACGAAAGAATGTTTAAAGTTAAATCACCGGGATCAATTTCTACGCATGGCAGTTCTACCATGGATCGGTTCTACGCAGCAATATCAACATCTCCCTCAGCATTAGAGGCTCGTTCAACACTTCGAAAACTTCATAATATATCAAATTCGCGAGGACATTCGCAGCATTCGCATAGTTGAAAGAATTTTTAAAGTAGTTAATACGGGGCCAATTTTACGCGGCGGTTCTACCGGCAATATCAACATCTCCCTCAACATTAAAGGCATTCTTTGTCGAAAAACATAATATATCAAATTCGCGGACATTCGGATAACATTAGCATAACAGAAAGAATGTTTAAAGTAGTTCATACGGGATCAATTTCTACGCACAACCCGGTTCTACATGACAATATCAACATCTCCCTCGACATTAAGAGCACGTTCATTGTGAAAAACATAATATATCAAATTCGCAGGACATTAGCATATCATTCGCATAGAGGAAAGAATGTTTAAAGAAGGCGTCGGACATTAACATAACATTCGCATTCTGAGAAAAGAATATTTAAAGGTTCATGCAGGATCAATTTCTACATGATGGCCGGTTCTCAGCAGCAATATAACATCTCCCTAAACATTAAGAGGCACATTCTGATGAAAACATAATATTATAAAATTCAGAGGGACATTACATAACGGAAAAGAATGTTTTAAAAAGAGTTCAAATCGGAATCAATTTCTACATAGGCGGTTCACCATGGCGGTTCTCACCAAGAAGCAATATCAACATCTCCTCAACATTAGAGGCACATTCGGTCGAAAACATAATATATATAAAATTACGGAAATTAGCATAACATTCGCATTCTGAAAGATGTTTAAAGAAGTTATGCAGGGATCAATTTCTAAATGCAACCAGTTCTACCACAGGTGGTTCTACGAGCAATATCAACATCTCCCTCGACATTAAGAGGCTCATTCATGATCAAAACCATAATATATCAAATTACGAGGGAATTAGCATAACATTACATATGAGAAAGAATGTTTAAAAAATGTTATGTCGGGATCATTTCTCATTGCGGTTCTTGACGTATCAACATCTCCCTCAACATTAGAGCTCATTCACTATCGAAAAACATAATATATAAAATTACATGAGACATTACATTCGCATAACGGAAAGAATGTTTAAAAAATTCTTTGGGATCAATTTCTACATGAAGCCAGGTTCTACCGCGTTCTACCAAAGAATATCAACATCTCCCTTAACATTAAGAGGCACATTCTTTATCGAAAACATAATATATCAATTCCAGGGACATTATAACATTAGCATAATAGAAAGAATGCTTAAAAGTTCATCTTTAGGATCAATTTCTACATTATTGATTCTACCGACTTGATTCTACAAAGCAATATCAACATCTCATAAAATATTAAGAGGCACATTCCTTTGTCGAAAAACATAATATATCAAATTCATAGGACATTATAACATTCGCATAATAGAAAGAATGTTTAAAGTGGTTCATATCGGGATCAATTTCTACATGGTAGGTTCTACATGACAATATCATCTCCTAAACATTAAGATGCATATTCATTGTCGAAAAACATAATATATCAAATTCAGCGGGACATTCGCATAACAAAAGAATGTTTAAAAGTAGTTCATCTTTGGGATACATTTTTACATGGCGGTTCTACCACAACAATATCAACATCTCCTCGACATTTAAGGAGCATTCCTTTGTCGAAAGACAATATATCAAATTACAGGACATTCGGATAACATTCGCATAACGAAAGGTTGTTTAAAAAGTAGTTCATGCAGGATCAATTTCTACATAGCCGGTTCTACTGCAGCAATATCAACATCTCCCTCGACATTAAGAGGCACATTCAGCCGAAAAACATAATATATCAAATTCGCGAGACATTAACAAACATTCGCATAACGGAAAGAATGTTTAAAGAGAACGTCGGACATTCCCATAATAGAAAGAATGTTTAAAGAAATTCATATCGGGATCAATTTCTACCGCAGTCGGTCCTACCGCAGCAATATCAACATCTCCATAACATTAAGAGGCCCATTCACTATGAAAACATAATATATAAAATTACATGGGTCATTCGCATAACATTACATTCAAAGAATGTTTAAAAAGTTCGTCTGGGATCAATTTCTAACGCGGCAGTTTCTGCCACGAGTTCTACGCGCAATATCAACATCTACCTCAACATTAGAGGCTCATTCACTACCGAAAACCATAATATATCAAATTACGGGACATTACATAACATTCGCATAACGGAAAGAATGTTTAAAGTAGTTCATGTCGGGATCAATTTCTACGGCCCGGTTCTACGCGACAATATCAACATCTCCTAAACATTAAGGCACATTCACTATCGAAAACATAATATATCAAATTCACGCGGGACATTGCATAACATTCACATAATGGAAAGAATGTTTAAAGAAGTTCTACGAGATCAAATTCTACATGATGGGGTTCTACCACCGGTAGGTTCTCATGAAACAATATCAACATCTCCACAGAATATTAAGAGGCACATTCAACTGTAGAAAAACATAATATATCAAATTCACTTGGGACATTAGCATAACATTGGATATTGAAGAATGTTTATAGAAGTTAATACGGGATCAATTTCTACATTGACCGGTTCTACCCACGGTAGGTTCTGCGAAATATCAACATCTCCCTCGACATTAAGAGGCTCGTTCATTGTCTAAAACATAATATATCAAAATTCACATTAGCATAACATTCGCATAATAGAAGAATGTTTAAAGTAGTTATATCGGGATCAATTTCTACATGACGGTTCTGCAATATCAACATCTCCCTCGACATTAAGAGGCACATTCCTTCAGCCGAAAACATAATATATCAAATTCGCGGGACATTCGCATAGCAGAAAGAATGTTTAAAAGTTAAATACCGAGATCTATTTCTACCCGCGGTTCTGCGGAGCGGTTCTACCACAATGACAACATCTCCCTCTACATTAAGAGGCACATTCAGCACATTGGAAAACATAATATATCAAATTACGGGACATTAGCATATGGAAAGAATGTTCAAGTAGTTCATCTGGGATCAATTTCTACAGCGGTTCTATTGCCAACAATATCAACATCTCCCTCAACATTAAAGGCACATTCACTATCGAAAACATAATATATCAAATTCATGGGACATTAGCATAACATTATATAAGGAAAGATGTTTAAAGAAGGCGCGGACATTCGCATAACATTCCGCTATGAAGAATGTTTAAAGAAATTCATCTGGGATCAATTTCTACATGACGGTTCTACGACAATTATCAACATCTCCTAAACATTAAGAGGCATTCACTATCGAAAAACATAATATATCAAATTCGGGACATTAGCATACTTGAGAAAGAATGTTTAAAGAATTCGAACGGGATAAATTTCTCATGATAGGTTCTACGGCAGTTCTTAGAAACAATATCAACATCTCCCTCAACATTAGAGGCACATTCACTATCGAAAAACATAATATATCAAATTCACAGGGACATTAGCATAACATTCGCATTGGAAAGAATGTTTAAAAGTTCGTACGGGATCAATTTCTAGATCGGTTCTATCCACGGCCAGTTCTACGCAGCAATATCAACATCTCCTCAACATTAAGAGCTCATTCCTTTAAAGAAATATATCAAATTAGCAGGACATTAGCATAACATTCCCATAATAGAAAAATTTTTAAAGTAGTTCATACACCAGATCAATTTTTTACATGACGGTTCTACCACATCAATATCAACATCTCCCTCAACATTGAGGCACATTCAGCTGTCGAAAAACATATATCAAATTACATAGGACATTCGCATTGAAAGAATGTTTAAGGCGTCGGACATTCGCATAAGGAAAGAATGTTTAAAATTCATCTGGGATCAATTTCTACGCGATCGGTTCTACGCTGACAATATCAACATCTCTCTAAACATTAAGAGGCACATTCACTATCGAAAAACATAATATATAAAATTACGCAGGACATTCGCATAACAGAAAGAATGTTTAAAGAAGTTCAAACCGGGATCAATGTACATTGGTTCGACCACGATCGGTTACTGAAGCAATATCAACATCTCCCTCAACATTAAGGCACATTCCGGTGAAAACATAATATATCAAATTACGCAGGACATTCGCATAACATTCACATTACATAAAGAATGTTTAAAGAAGTTCGTACCGGGATCAATTTCTACTTGCGGTTCTACCAGGCCCGGATTACATCAACATCTCCCTCAACATTAAGATGCTCATTCCTTTATGAAAACCATAATATATCAAATTCGCGGGACATTCGCATAACATTTATATGAAAAGAATGTTTAAGTAGTTCATATCGGGATCAATTTCTACGCCGGTTTACGCCTTGACAATAAACATCTCCCTAAACATTAGAGCACATTCACTATCGAAAAACATATTATCAAATTCGCGGGACATTCGCATAACATTCACATAATGAGAAAGAATGTTTAAAGAGTTCATCACAAGGGATCAATTTCTACACATGACGGTTCTACCACGATCGATTCTACCCAAGCAATATCAACATCTCCCTCAATATTAAGAGGCATTCAACATGAAAACCATAATATATCAAATTAGGACATTCGCATAACATTACGCTGGAAAGAATGTTTAAAGTTCATGCAGGGATCAATTTCTACACATGATTCTACCACAGTAGGTTCCGCAGCAATATCAACATCTCCCTCAGCATTAGAGGCACATTCAACGCGAAAAACATAATATATCAAATTCAGGGACATTCGCATAACATGCATAATAGAAAGAATGTTTAAAGTAGTTCATATCGGGATCAATTTCTCACTGATTTGGTTTTACCGCAGCAATATCAACATCTCCCTAAACATTAAGAGGCGCATTCACTGTCAAAAAACATAATATATCAAATTACGCAGGACATTCGCATAACATTCACATAACAGAAAGAATGTTTAAAGTTCATACTGGGATCAATTTCTACATGATGGTTCTACCACGGGGATTCTACAAGCAATATCAACATCTCCTCAATATTAGAGGCACATTCTGTGAAAAACATAATATATCAAATTCGCAGGACATTCGCATAACATTCGCATAACAGAAAGAATGTTTAAAGAAGTTCAAACCGGGATCAATTTCTACCGCAGCCGGTTCTACCACAGTCGGTTCTACGCAGCAATATCAACATCTCCCTCAACATTAAGAGGCACATTCACTGTCGAAAACATAATATATCAAATTACGCAGGACATTCACATAACATTCGCATAACAGAAAGAATGTTTAAAGTAGTTCATACCGGGATCAATTTCTACATGGCCGGTTCTACTCTGCCATATCAACATCTCCTCGACATTAAGATGCATATTCATTATCGAAAACATAATATATCAAATTCTGCAGGACATTACATTCCTGCAGAAAGAATGTTTAAAAGTTCATCTGGGATCAATTTCTCGCAGCAGTTCTACCACGGCTATTCTACAAAACAATATCAACATCTCATAATAAGAGCACATTCACGTCGAAAAACATAATATATCAAATTCGCGGGGACATTACATAACATTCGCATAATAGAAGGTTGTTTAAAGTAGTTCATCAGGATCAATTTCTACATGGCAGTTTCTACCTTTGACAATATCAACATCTCCCTCGACATTAAGAGCACATTCACATCGAAAAACATAATATATCAAATTCGCGGGACATTAGCATAACATTCGCATACGGAAAGAATGTTTAAAGAAGCGTCGGACATTCCATATGAAAGAATGTTTAGAAATTCATATCGGGATCAATTTCTACAGTGGTCCTACCCAGCAATATCAACATCTCCATAACATTAAGAGGCCCGTTCACTATCGAAAACATAATATATAAAATTACATTGGTCATTAGCATAACATTCGCATTCTGGAAGAATGTTTAAAAAATTCAATAAGGATCAATTTCTAGCACGGTTCTACAGCCGGTTCTACATGACAATATCAACATCTACCTCAACATTAAGAGGCTCATTCACTATGAAAACCATAATATATCAAATTCACGCGGGACATTAGCATAACATTACATAGCGGAAAGAATGTTTAAAAGTAGATTCATATCGAGGATCAATTTCTACATGATAGGTTCTACGCAGCAATATCAACATCTCATTAAGAGGCACATTCACTTAAAGAAAACATAATATATCAAATTACGGGACATTAGCATAACATTCACATAGAGAAGAATGTTTAAAAGAAGTTCATACCGAGATCAAATTCTACCGCAGCCGGTTCTACCACATCCGGTTCTACCGAAGCAATATCAACATCTCCCTGAATATTAAGAGGCACATTCACTGTAGAAAAACATAATATATCAAATTACGCAGGACATTCGCATAACATTCGCATAACAGAAAGAATGTTTATAGAAGTTCGTACCGGGATCAATTTCTACATGACCGATTCTACCCGGTAGGTTCTACGCGGCAATATCAACATCTCCCTCAACATTAGAGGCTCATTCATTGTCGAAAACATAATATATCAAATTCGCGGGACATTCGCATAATAGAAAGAATGTTTAAAGTAGTTCATATCGGGATCAATTTCTACCGCATGCCGGTTCTACGCATGACAATATCAACATCTCCCTCGACATTAAGAGGCACATTCATTGTAAGAAACATAATATATCAAATTCGCAGGACATTCATAACAGAAAGAATGTTTAAAAGTTAAATACGAGATCAATTTCTACATAGCCGGTTCTACAGCCGGTTCTACCTATTAATGACAACATCTCCTCTACATTAAGAGCACATTCCATCGAAAAATTATCAAATTCGCGGGACATTACCGCCGCGAAGAATGTTCAAAGTAGTTCATACGGGATCAATTTCTACACGGCGGTTCTAGCGCAACAATATCAACATCTCCTCGACATTAAGAGCACATTCCTTCGAAAAACATAATATATCAAATTACGGGAACGTTACATAACATTCGCATAACGGAAAGAATGTTTAAAAGAAAGCCTTGGACATTCGCATAACATTCGCATAGCGAAAGAATGTTTAAAGAAATTCATACGGGATCAATTTCTACATGGCGGTTCTACGGCAATATCAACATCTCCTAAACATTAAGAGCACATTCACTATGAAAACATAATATATCAAATTCGCGGGACATTCGCATAACGAAAGAATGTTTAAAGAAGTTCAAACCGGATAAATTTCTACATGCGGTTCTACCACAGCGGTTCTTCCGAAGCAATATCAACATCTCCCTCAACATTAAGAGGCACGTTCACTATCGAAAACATAATATATCAAATTCGCGGGACATTAGCATAACATTCGCATTACGGAAAGAATGTTTAAAGTTAAATCTAGGGATCAATTTCACTAGCGATCGGTTCTATCCAGGTAGTTCTACATGTAATATCAACATCTCCCTCGACATTAAGAGGCTGTTTCCCTTCGAAAACCATAATATATCAAATTCACAGGGACATTATAACATTCCATAATAGAAAGAATTTTTAAAGTAGTTCATACGGATCAATTTTACACTTGTTCTACCACATCAATATCAACATCTCCCTCGACATTAAGAGGCACATTCAGCTATGCCGAAAACATAATATATCAAATTACGTAGGACATTCGCGCAGGAAAGAATATTTAAAGAAGGCGTGGACATTCGCATAGCGGAAAGAATGTTTAAAGAAATTCATCTGGGATCAATTTCTACGGTCGGTTCTACATGACAATATCAACATCTCTAAACATTAGAGGCACATTCCTATCGAAAAACATAATATATAAAATTCACGCGGGACATTCGCATATTGAAAGAATGTTTAAAGAAGTTGAGCAGGGATCAATATCTACGCGGCCGGTTTCTACCACGGTTGTTCTAGAAGCAATATCAACATCTCCCTCGACATTAAGAGGCACATTCACGGTCGAAAACATAATATATCAAATTACGCGGGACATTAGCATAACATTCGCATTACATAAAGAATGTTTAAAGAGATTCGTACGGGATCAATTTCTACTTGCGGCGGTTCTACCACGGTAGGTTATACCCGCAATATCAACATCTCCCTCAACATTAAGATGCTCATTCCTTTGTGAAAACCATAATATATCAAATTCGCGGGACATTAGCATAGCATATGGAAAGAATGTTTAAAGTAGTTCATATCGGGATCAATTTCTACGCGGTAGGTTTACATGACAATATCAACATCTAAACATTAAAGGCACATTCACTTTCGAAAAACATAATATATCAAATTCTGAGGACATTGGCATAACATTCACATAACGGAGAATGTTTAAAGTTCATACGGGATCAATTTCTACATGATGGTTCTACCACCCGATTCTACCCAAGCAATATCAACATCTCCTCAATATTAAGGCACATTCATTGTAGAAAACATAATATAATATATCAAATTCGCGGGACATTCGCATAACATTCGCATATGGAAAGAATGTTTAAAGAAGTTAAATGCAGGGATCAATTTCCGCGGCCGATTCTACCCGGTAGGTTCTACGCGGCAATATCAACATCTCCCTCGACATTAGAGGCCGTTCATTTAGCCAGCGACATAATATATCAAATCAGGACATTTTATAATAGAGGATGTTTAGTGCCATCGGCATCTCCATAGAAAATGGGAGGCATTACATTCACTGCATTCCAGAAAAACATAATATATCAAATTACACGGGACATTCGCATAACATTCGCGGAAAGAATGTTTAAAGAAGTTCATCTGGGATCAATTTCTCTACATGGCGGTTCTACCGGTGGTTCTACCGAAGCAATATCAACATCTCCCTCAACATTAGAGGCACGTTCCTTTGAAAAACATAATATATCAAATTCTGGACATTACGCATAACATATGAAAGAATGTTTAAAGTTCGTGCGGGATCAATTTCTACCCACGATTCTACCACGGTGGGTTCTACGCGGCAATATCAACATCTCCTCAACATTAAGAGGCTCATTCTTTGTCAAAACCATAATATATCAAATTCATGGGACATTCGCGCATTCGCATCGGAAAGAATGTTTAAGTAGTTCTTGGGATCAATTTCTACATAGCCCGGTTCTAACGCGATATCAACATCTCCTAAACATTAGAAAGCACATTCACTATCGAAACATAATATATCAAATTCGCGGGACATTAGCATAACATTCACATACTTGAAAGAATGCTTAAAGTTCATCTTGGGATCAATTTCTACATGACCGGTTCTACACAGCCTATTCTACCAAAGCAATATCAACATCTCCCTTAATATTAAAGGCACGTTCATCGAAAAACATAATATATCAAATTATTGCATAATAGAAAGGTTGTTTAAAGTAGTTCATACGGGATCAATTTCTCATACGGTTCTGCAGCAATATCAACATCTCCCTCGACATTAGAGGCACATTCCTTTGAAAACATAATATATCAAATTCACATGAGGACATTCGCACAATTCGCATAGCGGAAAGAATGTTTAAAGAAGGCGTCGGACATTCCATAATTGAGAAAGAATGTTTAAAGAATTCATATGGGATCAATTTCACACCGATCGGTCCTACCGCAGCAATATCAACATCTCCTAACATTAAGAGGCCCGTTCCTTCGCTGTATATATACGCGAATTAATTCGCATAACATTCGCATTCTGAGAAAGAATGTTTAAAAAGTTCATCTGGGGATCAATTTCTACACGGTTCTCCACAGCCGAGTTCTACCGCAGCAATATCAACATCTACCTCAACATTAAGAGCTCATTCTCAAAACCGAAAATATCAAATTCACGGGGACATTAGCATAACATTCGCATATGAAAGAATGTTTAAAGTAATTCATATCGGGATCAATTTCTACATGACCCGGTTCTACGCAGACAATATCAACATCTCCCTAAACATTAAGAGCACATTCACTGTAAAACATAATATATCAAATTGCAGGACATTACTTAACATTCACATAACGAGAAAGAATGTTTAAAGTTCATCTGAGATCAAATTCTACGCGGTAGGTTCTACCACGGCCAGTTCTAGAAACAATATCAACATCTCCTGAATATTAAGAGGCACATTCACTTGTAGAAAAACATAATATATCAAATTCGCGGGACATTAGCATAACATTACATATTGAAAGAATGTTTATAGAAGTTCGTCGGGATCAATTTCTACCCGGTAGAGTTACCCACGGTGAGTTCTACCGCAGCAATATCAACATCTCCATCAACATTAGAGGCTCATTCATTGTCGAAAAACATAATATATATCAAATTCGCGGGACATTGAGAATAGAAAGAATGTTTAAAAGTAGTTCATATAAGGATCAATTTCTACATGGCCGGTTCTACGGCAATATCAACATCTCCTCGACATTAAGAGCACCTTTAACGAAAACATAATATATCAAATTCACGGGACATTCGCATAACGGAGAGAATGTTTAAAGAAATTCGTGCGAGATCAATTTCTCATGGCCAGTTCTACGGGCCGTTCTACCACCAACAATAAACATCTCCTCTACATTAAGAGGCATTCAGCATCGAAAACATAATATATCAAATTCGCGGGACATTCGCATAACGGAAAGAATGTTCAAAGTAGTTCATACGGGATCAATTTCTACATGGCGGTTCTAGCGCAACAATATCAACATCTCCCTCAACATTAAGAGCACATTCACTGTGAAAAACATAATATATCAAATTCACGAGGACGATCGCATAACATAGCATAACGGAAAGAATGTTAAAGAAACGGACATTGTAACATTACATAGCGAAATAATGTTTAAAGGTTCATCACGGGATCAATTTCTACATGGCCCAGTTACACGGCAATATCAACATCTCCTAAACATTAGAGACACATTCACTATCGAAAAACATAATATATCAAATTACGCGGGACATTAGCATAACGGAAAGAATGTTTAAAGAAGTTCAAGCGGGATAAATTTCTACATGACCGGTTCTACCACGTAGTTCTTGAGAAGCAATATCAACATCTCCTCGACATTAAGAGGCACATTCACTATCGAAAAACATAATATATCAAATTCGCGGGACATTCATAACACCGCATTCTGAGGAAAGAATGTTTAAAGTTCATCAGGATCAATTTCTAGCGTGGCGGTTCTATCACGGCCGGTTCTACATGGCAATATCAACATCTCAACATTAGAGCTCATTCTTGCTTAAAACCATAATATATCAAATTCGCGGGACATTACATATTCTAATAGAAGAATTTTTAAGTAGTTCATACAGGATCAATTTTTACATGACCGGTTCTACCATCAATATCAACATCTCCCTCAACATTAAGGGCACATTCAACATCGAAAAACATAATATATCAAATTACGTAGGACATTCGCATAGCGGAAAGAATGTTTAAAGAGGACATTCATAGCGGAAAGAATGTTTAAGAAATTCATCGGGATCAATTTCTACGCATTCGGTTCACCGCAGCAATATCAACATCTCTCTAAACATTAGAGGCATTTACTTGTCGAAAACATAATATATAAAATTAGGACATTCGCGCTTGAAAGAATGTTTAAAAAGTTCAAGCAGGATCAATGTCACGCGGCGGTTCTACCACGATCAGTTCTACGAAGCAATATCAACATCTCCCTCAACATTAAGAAGCATTCAGGTCGAAAAACATAATATATCAAATTACATGGGACATTCGCATAACATTAGCATTACATAAGAATGTTTAAGATTCGTGCAGGGGATCAATTTCTAACGCAGCCGGTTCTACCACAGCCGGTTATACCGCAGCAATATCAACATCTCCCTCACATTAAGATGCTCATTCAGCTGCCGAAAACCATAATATATCAAATTACGCGGGACATTACATAACATTAGCATAACGGAAAGAATGTTTAAGTAGTTCATATCAGGATCAATTTCTGCGCGGCGGTTTTGCCGTATCAACATCTCCTAACATTAAGAGCACATTCACTATCGAAAACATAATATCAAATTCCCAGGACATTCGCATAACATTCCATGCGGAAGAATGTTTAAAAGAGAGTTCATCAAGGATCAATTTCTCATGACGGTTCTACCAGGATTCTGCAAGCAATATCAACATCTCCCTCAATATTAGGCACATTCCAGACGCAATATATCAAATTACGCGGGACATTAGCATAACATTCGCATAGCGAGAAGAATGTTTAAAGAAGTTAATCAGGGATCAATTTCTACGCGGTAGAGTTCTACCACGGTAGGTTCTGCGCCTTCATATCAACATCTCCTCGACATTAGGGCACATTCACATCGAAAAACATAATATATCAAATTCGCGGGACATTCGCATAACATTCATAATGAAAGAATGTTTAGTAGTTCATATCGGGATCAATTTCTACATGTTGAGTTCTCGGCAAATATCTTTATCTCCTCAACATTAAGAGGCACATTCAACATGAAAACATAATATATCAAATTACGGGACATTAGCATAACATAAAGAATGTTTAAAAAGTTCATACGGGATCAATTTCTACATGTTTTGGTTCTACCATAGCGGTTCTAAATGACAATATCAACATCTCCACAGAACATTGAGAGGCACATTTTGTAGCCGAAAACATAATATATCAAATTCATAGACATTACATAACGTTACATAGTAGAAAGAATGTTTAAAGAGTTCATACGGGATCAATTTCTACATGACGATTCTGCATTGGTTCTACATGACGTAATCTGACATGTCTCCTCAACATTAAGAGGCACATTCGCTTTGTGAAAATGTTATAATACATAATTCATTTAGGACACTCGCATGTCCCCCAAATTTTACCTGCTATTTTCTTGCATTCTATTTATATAAAAAAAAAAGCAGGTCCCATTCACTCATTGCATTTACATCATTTATTAAGTATTTTAAGCAGTCAAAGTCGATCTAAATCGATATTAGCATTTTTAGTTATAAAATACCTTTATTTCACTTCATTTATTTCTACTTCTCTACTGTTCTGCATCGTTTTGATTATTTATGTGATGATATCGATATTCGATTTTATAAGCGGACTAATATAAAGCGATTCGTCTTGTCTAATCGGTGAGGAGAAATATTTCAAGTTTTCATTTTGATCCAACATTTTTATAATTTACGTATTTACGTAAATCATTAAAAATGTCTTTCCCTAATTTTCCGGTACATTTCAGAGTCTCATTTTTAACCGTAAGTGTTCTAAAGTCGAATTATTCTTTATTATCATTTTATTTCGATTTTAACTATTTCAATAATTTTCTTTAATATACAAATTAAGTAGTTTATTTTAATTTACTAATTTATTTTCAGATAATTTATTATCCGAACCTTTATCATTTTTGACAATTTGGGTATCTAATTTTATCTCAAAAATAAAAATAAAAATATATTACATATATTAATTTTTGATCTATATGGACTTATTAGCCCATTTTGATTAAGGGCATTTTTCATTATAAAATTATCTTGACCTAATTTTGTAGGTATAAATATGATTTATTTTATTGGGGAGACAAAAAATTGGAGCGGATAAAAGCGGAACAAGAGGCCAAAATATTGGGAAAAACACGGAGCAGTGAGGCTATCGAGAAAAAATATAAAAAATTCATCTTCTTCTCAACCATTCCTCCTTCTCGAACCATATACCTCCTTCCACCATCAAACAGCAATGGGTTCCCATACATCGGCAGCGGCCTCCATCTCCTTACCCTCTAGCCCTCATCTTCAGCAACGAAGCTGTTACTCCCTTCACAACCTCAGTATAACCCTCACACTCATTCCTCCTGCATCTCTCTCAGTTGTAGCCTTCCTGTGGAAACCCTCGCGTCTCAGTTTCCCATGGTGACATCCCTCTACCTCCTTGGCTACACTTCTCCTCAGCTCTCCTTCCATAAATCGCCCTCCTCCCTCCGTTCCTTGGTCTCTCGACTCTCCATACTCACTCAACACCGAAACTCCTGCTCCATACCCCTTTTACTCCTTATCTCCCTTTGTTCCTTACCTCACGACTACTTCCCTTCCATTCGCCCACAACACCATCGGAATCCCTCCATTCAACTACTTCCATAGTTTCCGTCCCTCTGCTCATCGTTCGCCTCTGAAACCTCGTTCCATCTTGGTTTCTATCCTCAAGCCACGTAAACCTTCTACAACCTCAACATGACGCGCCTCCTCTGTCTACGTCACCAAGCGGAACCCTCGTTTATCCCTGTCGGCTCTCACCTCAACTCCTATTTGGTTCCTCACGGTCAACATGGCACGCATCTCCCTCCATTCTGCAGAAACTTCCGGTATACAACAACATTCATCATCATCAGCAACAATCATATCCTCGACCTACATCAAAAGAAGTTTAACCTCGATGCATTTTCGGTAAATCTTCAATCTCTTAGCTGTTTGAATCATCATGTTTGTTAAACAAACTTTGATGATTCTGCCATTTCCTTATGTATTTCTATATTGAATCTTGTGAAAAATGTTACGATTTAATTTGTATTGGTATCTGGCATCTGATGTTTTGTTTTGGTTAAGTTTCGTTTGTCTTGATTTTGGTTCTATAGATTTACGTATCGGTTATCTAGGATCATTAAAAAAACAATTTGGAATTTAGATTTTTATGTTGCTAAAAATGTTGATATCCATGTTTTGGTTTGATGATGGTTTAGTGCTCGATGATGTGTTTATCCACGCGTCTAATACTAGCGAGAAAACTAAGGATATGTATATTATCTTGCAATTTCCTATTGTGTTCGTTTTGAAACTCAGATTCAATTACTGTTTTTGAAAAGCGTATAGACACATACATTTGGAGTTTTATTTGGTTAGTGACAGTAATTGATCGAGGTCCATATAGTTTTGATGACAGTTCAATGTCTATATAGCGTTTATTAGTATGAGATGTACGAGAAATTGTAGAAATTTACATTTGGTTTTCTATAGTTGCAAATTATCTTTTGTCGAGGTTTGAGAAAGCGATCCATATTCAAATGCAAAATTTAATTAGTGATATCATCATTTTTGGTTGATGTTATAATAGTACAGTTTCGATGATGGTTTATTGATTAACCGCGTTTAATCGGGGTAGATATTGAGGAACTATAGGGCGACTTTGCAGCCATTTTTCTTGGGCCGGTCGATAAGAATGTGGTTTGACACCATTTTTATTATTCTCGATCAAGTACAAACATGTTCTTTTGAAACTTCGATTGATAGCACTATTTTATAGATTTTAATTGAGTGAATTGATTTCCATTTGGTTTTGATGATGGCTAAATGATGATGTCGTGTTTTATTAAAATATAAATCTAAATTTGAGAAGTAGATTTAGAGTTACTAGTGAAAATTTGTATAGTTACATGAAGGTAATGTTGTTGTCGCGTTTATCACATTAGAAACTAACCCGAAACTATTATGGGCAGCCATTGGTTTTCTATAGTTGCAAATACTTTATTTTGTTCAATCGAGGATTCGATACTATTCAAGTTAAATTCAAGGTTAATCAAGATGACATCGCTTTGTTTGATTTTATTGGTTGATAGTCAATGGTAAAGTTCCAATGAAGGTGGCGTTGATGCCATGTTTATTCATGTGTAACTCATTCGGGGACCTTGAGGCACTGTGTTTTATGTGAATGTAGACAATATTTATTGATTTACTATTTTTATTACTATCCTCAATTGAAGTCAAAACCGCATTAGTTGTGTTTGAAATTGATGCTAGCGTCACTTTGTTGATATTAATTGTGGGTAGATTGATTTCTAATTTCGATGATGAGGCGCGTTTGTTCGCGTGTACATCAAACCGAGGAATCTTAGAAGGGCAATATATGGTTTCCTTTGTGTGGATTTAGACAAAATTGTTTCTTATTATGAATATTTATACTTATGTTCTGATTGCTGCCGGGTTTTAGGTGTAAGGGTTGGTTCGTTTTGAATCTAACTTTTCATGCTTCAATATGAACCTTTGCTTTGTAGCGTTTAGGGTTTGAAGGCATTTTTCGAAAGTTCATTTGATTGAATACAACTAGAACATAATGCTTATTTTAAAGGAACATTGAATATTAACTTGCTTTCTTGTTTCTTGCTTATGAATATTTCATTTGTTCATATACATTCATATTGTTTCATTCCGACTTTTGCAATTTATAAATACCAACATTTATCTTTGTAGTTCCGTTATAATATTGCTTGTCTCTTCATTTGTTCATATACATGATCAATTTCATTCGATTTTCTAATCTTTTGTTTACTACCATGTCTTAATTTATTGTCATTTCATTTGATGTTACCCTACACTAATATTACTACTTAAGGTTTATTACTTGTGAAGGTATTCAAAGTTATTGAAACAATCATTCCAATTAACACACCTATACTTGCACTTTAATTAAATATGAATTACTACTTCTATTTAGTAATATTTAGTAATGTATAATAATATAGTATAGCATTTTATTTTATATTTGACATTGTGATATAATTTGATATTGAATTACTACTTTGTTGGCAATATTTAGTATTATTTTTATTTCTTATTTGATATTGTATATAGTGTACATAATACCTTCTATTTAGTAATATTTAGTATTATTTTTTATTTCTTACTTGATATTATATATAATTATATACTAATATTTCTATTTCATATTATAAATATCATTATATAAATATACTTATAGTTAGTATTATAAATATTATTATTATATATATAATACTTTTATTCTTATACTTTTATCTTATTCATTTGTAATAAAATTATAATGTAATATATCAATTGCCTTCTTAGAGTTATTTACATAAACCTATTATAATTAATCTAATAAATCGGTATTTGATACTTGAGCATTAAAATCCAAGTTTTAAGTGGTTGGAGCTAGACCAATTGTTTAAAACTTGTCCCAAACAAACTCTTAGTCTTTAGAAGTCGTTTGAGCGGTAGACTAATTGCTTAAAGACTCAGAATAGTGAAACTTATTTCACCTCTTTTTCTTAGAAACCTGGGTGATATTGGAGCATTAGCTCTCGGTTTCTAGTTTGAATCGTAAGACGTTAGTGGCTGGGAATTTTGATGCATATGATTCGAAATGAAGCAATATTGATGTTTCGTTGGAATAAAACAAATGTTATAGTTGGAAGGAAGAGATTGTTCTTGAGCGGACATATCGAGCTTCGAACTTGAATAAAGTTAATGAAGACATATTTAAAAGAAACGAAATGGTAACAAGACTATATCCGTGAAGGTTGAAAACGAGTTCGAGCCGAAAGGCTACAGGCGTTTGAAATTAAGCGTAAGCGGGATATTAGAATTCAAATATAT
>CM038792.1:204886780-204990276 GCA_021764765.1 Vicia sativa | reverse complement strand
TAGTTCATATCGGGATCAATTTCTACCGCAGCCGGTTCTACCGAAGCAATATCAACATCTCCTTAAACATTAAGAGGCACATTCACTATCGAAAAACATAATATATAAAATTACGCAGACATTCGTGATAATGAAAGAATGTTTAAAGAAGTTCAGATCGGATCAATTTGTACCGCAATTTATCGGTATGGTTCTACCGCAAAGAATATCAACATATCCTCTACATGAAGAGGCACATTCATCGTCGAAAACATAATATATCAAATTACGCAGACATTCGTGATAATGAAAGAATGTTCAAAGTAGTTCATACCGGGATCAATTTCTACTGCGGCCGGTTCTACCGCAACAATATCAACATCTCCCTCAACATTAAGTGGCACATTCACTATCGAAAAACATAATATATCAAATTACGCAGACATTCGTGATAACATTCGTGATAATGTAAAGAATGTTTAAAGAAGACGGACATTCGATAACATTCGTGATAATGTAAATAATGTTTAAAGAAATTCATACCGGAATCAATTTCTACCGCAGCCGGTTCTACCGCAGCAATATCAACATCTCCCTAAACATTAAGAGGCACATTCACTATCGAAAAACATAATATATCAAATTACACAGGACATTTGCATAATAGAAAGAATGTTTAAAGAAGTTCAAACCGGGATAAATTTCTACCGCAACCGGTTCTACCGAAGCAATATCAACATCTCCCTCAACATTAAGAGGCACATTCACTATCGAAAACATAATATATCAAATTACGCAGACATTCGATAACATTCAGATTACGGAAAGAATGTTTAAAGAAGTTCGCATCGGATCAATTTTAACGCAACCGGTTCAACCACAGCCGGTTCTACTGCAACAATATCAACATCTCCCTCAACATTAAGAGGCTCATTCACTGTCGAAAACCATAATATATCAAATTACGCAGGACATTTGCATAACATTCGTGATAATAAAGAATTTTTAAAGTAGTTCATACCGGGATCATTTTTTACCGCAGTCGGTTCTACTACACCAATATCAACATCTCCCTCAACATTAAGAGGCACATTCACTGTCGAAAAACATAATATATCAAATTACGCAGGACATTCAGATAACATTCGCATAACAGAAAGAAGGTTTAAAGTAGTTCATACCGGGATCAATTTCTACCGCAATCGGTTCTACCGCAGCAATATCAACATCTCCCTCAACATTAAGAGGCACATTCATCGAAAACATAATATATCAAATTACGCAGACATTCACATAACATTCGATAACAGAGCATGTTTAAAGAAGACGCGGACATTCAGATAATGTAAAGAATGTTTAAAGAAATTCATACCGGATCAATTTCTCATAATGGTCTACTACAAAGAATATCAACATCTCCCTAAACATTCATAGGCACATTCACTATCGAAAACATAATATATAAAATTACGCAGGATATTCGATAACATTCGTGATAATGAAAGAATGTTTGAAGAAGTTCAAACCGATCAATTTCTACCGCAATGGTTCTACCACCGGTTCTATCAAGCAATATCACCATCTCCTCAACATTAAGAGGCACATTCACGGTCGAAAACATAATATATCAAATTACGTAGAAATTCGATAACATTCGTGATAATGTGAATGTTTAAAGAAGTTCGTATCAGATCAATTTAGCGAGCTTGCTCTACCACTTCTAAAGAATATCAACATCTCCCTCAACATTAAGAGGCACATTCATTGTCGAAAACATAATATATCAAATTACGCAGACATTCGTGATAACATTCGTGATAATAGAAAGAATGTTTAAAGTAGTTCATATCGGATCAATTTCTACCCGGTTCTACCGCAAAGAATATCAACATCTCCTCAACATTAAGATGCATATTCACCGAAAAACATAATATATCAAATTACGCAGACATTCGTGATAACATTCGTGATAATGAAAGAATGTTTAAAGTAGTTCATACCGGATCAATTTTTACCGCATTTCTACCATAGCAATATCAACATCTACCTCAATATTAAGAGGCATTCAACGTCGAAAACATAATATATCAAATTAGCCAGACATTCGGATAACATTCGTGATAATGTAAAGATTGTTTAAAGTAGTTCATACCGGGATCAATTTCTACCGCAACCGGTTCTACCGCAGCAATATCAACATCTCCCTCAACATTAAGAGGCACATTCACCGAAAACATAATATATCAAATTATGCAGACATTCGATAACATTCGTGATAATGAAAGAATGTTTAAAGAAGACGCTTGACATTCGTGATAATGAAAGAATGTTTAAAGAAATTCATATCGGGATCAATTTCTACCGCAGTCGGTTCTACCGCAGCAATATCAACATCTCCATAACATTAAGAGGCACATTCACTGTAGAAAAACATAATATATCAAATTACGCAGGAGATTCGCATAACATTCGCATAACAGAAAGAATGTTTAAAGAAGTTTGTACCGGGATCAATTTCTACCACAGCCGATTCTACCACAGTCGGTTCTATCGCAGCAATATCAACATCTCACTCAACATTAAGAGGCTCATTCACTGTCGAAAAACATAATATATCAAATTACGCAGACATTCGATAACATTCGTGATAACATTCGTGATAATAGAAAGAATGTTTAAAGTAGTTCATATCGGGATCAATTTCTACCGCAGCCGGTTCTACCGTAGCAATATCAACATCTCCCTCAACATTAAGAGGCACATTCACTGTCAAAAAACATAATATATCAAATTACACAGACATTCGTGATAACATTCGTGATAATGTAAAGAATGTTTAAAGAAGTTCGCATCGGATCAATTTCACTGCACGGTTCTATCGAGCTGGTTCTACCGCAAAGAATATCAACATCTCCTCAACATTAAGAGGCACATTCACTATCGAAAACATAATATATCAAATTACGCAGACATTCGATAACATTCACATAATGAAGAATGTTTAAAGAAGACGGACATTCGTGATAACATTCGTGATAATGAAAGAATGTTTAAAGAAATTCATACCGAGATCAATATCTACCGCAGCCGGTTCTACCGCAGCAATATCAACATCTCCCTCAACATTAAGAGGCACATTCACTATCGAAAAACTTAATATATCAAATTATGCAGATATTCGATAAAAAGAATGTTTAAAGAAGTTCAAACCGGGATAAATTTCTACCGCAGCCGGTTCTACCACAGCCGGTTCTACCGAAGCAATGTCAACATCTCCCTCAACATTAAGAGGCACATTCACTATCGAAAAACATAATATATCAAATTACGCAGACATTCAGATAACATTCGTGATTACGGAAAGAATGTTTAAAGAAGTTCGATCGGATCAATTTCTAACGCAGCCGGTTCAACCACAGCCGGTTCTACCACAGCAATATCAACATCTCCCTCAACATTAAGAGGCTCATTCACTGTCGAAAACCATAATATATCAAATTACGCAGGACATTCGCATAACATATGCATAACAGAAAGAATTTTTAAAGTAGTTCATACCGGGATCAATTTTTACCGCAGCCGGTTCTACCACAACAATATCAACATCTCCCTCAACATGAAGAGGCACATTCACTGTCGAAAAACATAATATATCAAATTACGCAGGACATTCGGATAGCATTCGCTTAACAGAAAGAAGGTTTAAAGTAGTTCATACTGGCATCAATTTCTACCGCAACCGGTTCTACCGCAACAATATCAACATCTCCCTCAACATTAAGAGGCACATTCACTGTCGAAAAACATAATATATCAAATTACGCAGGACATTCGCATAACGCTCAGACAATGTAAAGAATGTTTAAAGAAGACGTCGGACATTCGCATAACATTCGCATAACAGAAAGAATGTTTAAAGAAATTCATACCGGGATCAATTTCTACCGCAGTCGGTTCTACCGCAGCAATATCAACATCTCCCTAAACATTAAGAGGCACATTCACTATCGAAAAACATAATATATAAAATTACGCAGGACATTCGCATAACATTCGATAATAGAAAGAATGTTTAAAGAAGTTCAAACCGGGATCAATTTCTACCGCAACCGGTTCTACCACAGTCGGTTCTACCGAAGCAATATCAACATCTCCCTCAATATTAAGAGGCACATTCACGATCGAAAAACATAATATATCAAATTACGCAGGAAATTCGCATAACATTCGTGACATGAAAGAATGTTTAAAGAAGTTCATCGGATCAATTTCTAACGAGCTGGTTCTACCACGGTTCTACCACAGAAGATCAACATCTCCTCAACATTAAGAGGCTCATTCATCAAAACCATAATATATCAAATTACACAGACATTCGTGATAACATACGATAATGTAAAGAATGTTTAAAGTAGTTCATATCGGATCAATTTCTACCGCAATGGCTCTATCGCAAAGAATATCAACATCTCCTTAAACATTAAGAGGCACATTCACTATCGAAAACATAATATATCAAATTACGCAGACATTCGTGATAACATTCGTGATAATGTAAATAATGTTTAAATAAGTTCATACCGGATCAATTTCACCGCAATGGTTCTACCACACAGATTCTATCAAGCAATATCAACATCTCCCTCAATAATAAGAGGCACATTCAGGTAGAAAACATAATATAACAAATTACGCAGATATCGCTAACATTCAGAATGAAAGAATGTTTAAAGAAGTTCGATCGGATCAATTTCACCGCAGGATTCTACCACACCGGTTCTACCGCAAAGAATATCAACATCTCCTCAACATTAAGAGGCACATTCATTGTCGAAAACATAATATATCAAATTACGCAGACATTCGTGATCACATTCGTGATAATAGAAAGAATGTTTAAAGTAGTTCATATCGGATCAATTTCTCACAAATGGTTCTACCAAAGAATATCAACATCTCCTCAACATTAAGATGCATATTCACCGTCGAAAACATAATATATCAAATTACGCAGATATTCGTGATAACATTCGTGATAATGTAAAGAATGTTTAAAGTAGTTCATACCGGATCAATTTTACCAGCCGGTTCTACCACAAAGAATATCAACATCTCCTCAACATTAAGAGGCACATTAACTGTCAAAACATAATATATCAAATTACCCAGACATTCGATAACATTCGATAATGTAAAGATTGTTTAAAGTAGTTCATACTTGATCAATTTCTACCGCAACTGTTTCACAAAGAATATCAACATCTCCCTAAACATTAAGAGGCACATTCAATCGAAAACATAATATATCAAATTACGCAGACATTCGTAACATTCGATAATAGAAAGAATGTTTAAAGAAGACGTCGGACATTCGTGATAACATTCGTGATAATGTAAAGAATGTTTAAAGAAATTCATATCGGATCAATTTTCACCAATGGTTCTACCGCAAAGAATATCAACATCTCCATAACATTAAGAGGCACATTCACTATCGAAAAACATAATATATAAAATTACGCAGGACATTCGCATAACAGAAAGAATGTTTAAAGAAGTTCAAACCGGGATCAATTTCTACCGCAGCCGGTTCTACCACAACCGGTTCTACCGAAGCAATATCAACATCTCCTTCAATATTAAGAGGCACATTCATCGAGAAAACATAATATATCAAATTACGCAGACATTCGTGATAACATTCGTGATAACATTCGTGATAACAGAAAGAATGTTTAAAGAAGTTCGTACCGGGATCAATTTCTACCGCAGTCGGTTCTATCGTAGCAATATCAACATCTCCCTCAACATTAAGAGGCTCATTCACTGTCGAAAAACATAATATATCAAATTACGCAGACATCTCGATAACATTCGTGATAATAGAAAGAATGTTTAAAGTAGTTCATATCGGATCAATTTCTACCGCAAAGAATATCAACATCTCCTCAACATTAAGAGGCACATTCACATCAAAAACATAATATATCAAATTACGCAGGACATTCGCATAACATTCGCATAACAGAAAGAATGTTTAAAGAAGTTCGTACCGGGATCAATTTCTACCGCAGCCGGTTCTATCAGAGCCGGTTCTACCGCAGCAATATCAACATCTCCCTCTGCATTAAGAGGCACATTCACTGTCCAAAAACATAATATATCAAATTACGCAGGACATTCGCATAACATTCGCATAACAGAAAGAATGTTCAAAGTAGTTCATACCGGGATCAATTTCTACCGCGGCCGGTTCTACCGCAACAATATCAACATCTCCCTCAACATTAAGAGGCACATTCACTATCGAAAAACATAACATATCAAATTACGCAGGACATTCGCATGACATTCACATAACAGATAGAATGTTTAAAGAAGACGCAGGACATTCGCATAACAAAAAAAATGTTTAAAGAAATTCATACCGGGATCAATTTCTACCGCAGCCGGTTCTACCGCAGCAATATCAACATCTCCCTAAACATTAAGAGGCACATTCACTATCGAAAAACATAATATATCAAATTACGCAGGACATTCGCATAACAGAAAGAATGGTTAAAGAAGTTCAAACCGGGATAAATTTCTACCGCAGCCGGTTCTACCATAGCCGGTTCTACCGAAGCAATATCAACATCTCCCTCAACATTAAGAGGCACATTCTGTGACACCCTGAATAAATCGATTATTAAATAATTACGATTTTTAATTATTAATTTAATTAGGAATGTAATATTTAATATTTTGGATTATTGGAAGTCAATTGAATTAAATGGAAGTGGGTTTATTGGTGGTATGATGAATAAAGTGAGGGTGTGAGGAGTAAAAGACTCTACTCACATTAATTATGTTATTTTTATTATGTTAGAATAATAAAAGAAATAAAAGAAGGAAAAGAGGAAAAAAGATCTTTTTGGAGAAAACTCACTGTACGTGGAATTGAGAAGAGGAGAAAAGGAGGAAGAAGACCTAAGGTGTCGGAATTCGAAGAACCCACAAGGTAAGGGGTGATTTCGATTGATTATGGTTTATTATCGGTTTTGATTTTAATATTATAGATCATAGCATGTTAGGAAATCTATGTTTAGGATTTCTAAGTTTCCATGGGTGTATACCTAATGGTGTCGATGATGTCGATTGGTCGAATGTATAGATTAATGGATCCGTATGATATAGGATCATTATTTAATAAAACATGTTATATTGTATGTTATTGATGATGAATGAGTGAATTTATGGTGTCGGAATGTGTGGCACGCTTGGAATAAAGAGGAAATGGTTTTGGGAAATAATGTCAAAAACTAAATTTTGGGTCCGATGGTGGGAACCGTTCCCTGCTGGGAGAACCCGGTTCCACTTTTAAATGGTGAAAATGGTATTTTTGAACTCAGAACCGTTCTGTGTGGGAGGAACCGGTTCCACGTTAATTTTCCAAAATGAAATTTTACTGGGAACCGGTTCCCTACCGAGGAACCGGGTTCCCATACATTTTCCAGGGGCGGTATTTTTGAGTTTGGGAACCGTTACTCCTGTGGAGGAACCGGTTCCACCGAAACTTTTGAAAATTTTCCAAACTTTAAAATTCATAACTTTCAAACCGTAAGTCCGCTTTGAGCTGCTTTGGACGTTGTTTCAAATTTAATGCTCTATCTTATAAAATGGAAAGATTTTCTAAAAGTTGAAATTATTTTGAAAAAGAGGCAAATTTCAAACAAACAATTATTGACCGACGACTTTGAGGTATGTAATGGAAACCGTGGTGATGAGTATATTGATACCGAGTGAATGTAAAGCGTTATATCGTGGTTATTTGTATGCATGACGGTTGGAATATCATGTTTTTGAGTTTGATTCGGTTTATGATGATTGGTGTATTCATGATTGTATTGATATCATGTGTTTGTTGGTGTTGTATATGCCTGATGGTTGTTGACCTTAGTTGTCATTGTTGTGATATATACTGGTGATAGTCTTACCAATTGAAGGGTAAGTGTTTGGCATATTTATGCTCGGTGATGAATTATTTCATGATAGGTGGTTATATCATGTTGATTGGTTTGTATGTTATGCTAATGTTAGATGTATGCATGATTGGTTGATATATCATGTTGGATGGTTGTTTCAGTTATGTTGAATTGATGTATTACATAGACTGATTAATGTTGCCTGCTATTGATGTGCGTGCATATGAATTGTTTTGGTGAAGTTAATTCCCATTGTGCGGAATTTGACTTGGATTGCCAATAACCGATACCCGAGTGAGGATGGGTGGTTAGGCTGGATTCGTGTCCGAGTGGTTATGGACGAATCGATGGTACTGTATCCGGTTGGTGATGGATCAGTGTTGGGTGACTTTGAGTCACGAGTCGGTACCGCATGCATTGAGTCTGCATTTTGATTGTGTGGAATAGTAACATGTTAGGATGTCTTCCAGTGTTACTATTTTCTGATTGATGATGGTTATGCATGATGATTATATGGTTGTGATTGTGTATGGAATATGAAGTTATGTTGAAATGGGTGGGTTAATATGCTTGAAATATATTGTTAATTGAGAAGCTTATAATATGCTTTAATTATGAGAAGTCTCACCCTTACTTACCATTTCAGATTAAAGTTAGCAGCTGAGGAGTCGGTGAGGATGGCTCTAGAGCTTATCGTTTAGTACGCGAGTCAGTGTCATGCTCTGATTAGATTGTAACACTGGGGAATGTTAGATGAGGAATTAGATATTGGTTTATTAATTATTTAAAACTTTGTTGGGAATAATAATGATGGAATTATTCCGTGTTTGGTTATGATGTTTTCCGCTGTGTAAGACATGGTCTTATCTATATTGAATTATTTTGAAGGTGTTGATCCTCAGCATGGCTACTGTTTGAATGAAGTTTTATTTTTACCTATTAATTGTGACATCCCGTGATTACCGTGTTAAACTCTGATTAAAGATGATTTAAATGTTAATTTAATTAATATATTTCGGGGTATTTAGATGGGGTGTTACAATAGTGGTATCAGAGCATAGTCGGTCATTGTGACCAAAGGTCTTAATGTCATTACTTTTCTCAGATACGATATGTGTTTGAAACACCGCTTGCATCGCTTGTTTTTCCCGGTTATCCGTTGCAGGAGTGGTTTGAAGCAAGTGGGGAGAAACTTTGCTTCTAAGATGTTCGTGTGAAGAGTTGGATCGATGTGCTATTGGTTACACGAAAGTGTATGTTGATTAGACGCGTAGTTTTCCGAATTTGAGGGATTACGAATCGAAAATCAGATGATGGTCGATAAGGTTCTCTTAAGTGGTGACAATTAAGTGCTTGTGTTGTTCGTGATCACGGGTGGAGGACGATGTTATGGACAATGATGTTCCATTTGAGGTGTGAGTCCGACGCTTCCATGGGAATAATAGCGACTCACCGTCCGAGCAAGATGTTGGATTAACGGAGGTCATTCTTGGGTTGATGTTTGAAGTTAAACCAAGCGATTATGAATCGTTATGATGAGTCGATGCATATTCTTGGCCTAGAAGATATTTGTAATTAAGAAGGATGACTTTGAGAAGATGAAGTCGTGTGGTGGGAAGGTTGTAACACTTCCATTGATTGTGGAGCTGTCTCGTGAGTTACTTTTGTGTTCTTGAAAAGAATGATTGTGTCAATGGTTGATATAAAGTATGTAGTGGTGTGAATTGGTTATTGGAATTGTAACCGACGCAAGTGATCATGGAGAACGATGTGTGTTGTATGTTGAAGTTAGGATCCCAAATTTTGTATTCGAGGATGTTTTGGGATTTCTCACTCCCACAAGGTGGAAATCGACTACCTATTGTAGGAATTGATTTCGACAAGATTTCTTCCAAAACTTGTAAGATTCATAACTTGAGTTTTGGATGTCCGATTTGAGTCCGCTTGAAGCATTGGAAAGATAATGTGATGAAATTTGTTTTAAAATGGTCCTAGCACCTGAAAGTAATTTATTTATCATGTAATGATGTTTGAGGAGAATCGAGTTGTTGTTGATGTCGTTTGGTACAAAACTTATTTCTATGACACCGCAAGATGTCAACTTTGAGTTAAGGGAATTGAAGAAGCTATTGAAGATGCGCAGTGAAATGGATTTGTAAAACCAAGTGTATTGTTTGGGAGCTCTAATTTCTTAGTCAAGGAGGAAGGAAGTAGCGAATCATGCGGTGGATTTTGATAACCGATTTAAGTGGTGATTGAGACTAAATATCTATTTCAAATTGTTGGTGATTTGATGGATCAATTAGTTGGAAAGTATGCCTTCGAAGTTGAGTTTAGATTAACTTACCTTCGTGGTCGTTAAGGATGAAGATAGTTAGAGATAAGCTTCTAAAACTCGGTATAGGTATGTTGAATGTTGTGAGGTGAATTCCAACTCGAGAGATAGTAGAATTTTGTTAAGTTTTCATGGTGTAGATTACGGTATGAGGATGTGAGCTCTTTATCATGTTATCTCAAGTGACGGTAATGCGGTAGACCCATCCGAGGTCGACGAGTGTTGTAGTGGGAAAGTCCAAAATTTGTCATGTATTGGAAGATTTCATGGACATAACCAAGAATGCAGCTTATTTGAGACGAGGTCAAGAATGATATATTTTAATGAATGAGATGTTGGTATTAATAAGAGTGCGATAAGTATTAGAGAAATTATGTCGATTAAGGATGGATAAGGACGTTAGCTTCGAGGAAAAGATAAGTGATAATTAGAGGAAAATAAATTGATAGGAAATGCAATTATGTTTAAGATGTCAAAATATTGACATGTGTTAAGAAAATGTTGGAAGTTTCTTTTACCGATCATATGATGAGGTGTATTACCGAGATTTCATTTGAAATAAGATTCAGATTGAGCATATATGGATCCTAGATGTTATGAGATTTAAAGGAGACTAAGAGTTGTGAATGTCGTTAAAGTTCTCCGCATGTATAAGGACTTCAAATGGAAACAAAATGAGTTATGGTGTATTTGTGTGTTAACATCTCATGAAGGGGAAAATACTTAACAATCGTGTGATGCTAAGTGAGTGTGAAGAAGATTATGTAACCGTCCGATCGACGGTATCTCATCGTCGATATCAAATGAGAAATATGTGGAAGAAGTTGTAAACCTTAAAGGAAGATTATTGAACCATGGTGCTTGGGTGACTTCGAGCACAAGTTCTAAAGGAACGCTATTATAGTTTGGTACGGTGGTTTATACTCCATTGTGATTGCGGCCATCTATTGACAAATTGAGGAACCGATCACCCTTAATCTCTTGTTGATAATAGACGGATCGTTGGATTTAATAGACTCATCTTGCAAGCTTGATAGTGTGAAGTGGTTGACGCTCTAATGAGAAGATAGTAGTTCATCACCGCATGAAACTAAGAGGAAAAGGACTATGAAAAGACTGGAAATTATCTAGCGGGTCGAGACTTGAGTGTATGCAAGTTGAAGCCATGGAGTGGAAAGTTTAGAATGTAAGAAGTTGAACGGTGATTTTGATAGATATTAAGGAGAAAGTCTAAAGATAAAATGTGAAACTTGTAGAGTCGGTAGTTGATGAAAATCAAATGAAGATAATGACTTAAGGTAATTAATCGTAGTCACAGAGCGAAAGCATAACGTGATGCACTTTGTTATGCGAGTATGATTTTTTTTTTTTTGGAAGTCACAAATTAAACGTTAGAAGGTGTGGAGTTTATGAAACTATTAGAAATTTTTAATAGAATTTTAGGTGAAGGGTTCTCTGTCTTATTGATGTTACATCCATTATAATAGATGTATTAATTTGCAAGCTCTATCGTTGGAACGAGCCTAGTGGTACTAGCATTGTGTATAAATGTTGTGGACATTCATGTTATGTAGAGGTTCTTATAATTGTGTTGCAGGTGGTGAAGTGATAAATCATGTACCCTAGAGTGAAGGGTAAGAAGTGAGCGAAATGATGTATTCTTAACCCGATAACAATGGATCGTGTGGGATTCTAGTGGTTGAATAAGAAGGATATTTGTTAGTGATATTGGAAATGATGTCAAACATGACGTGATAGTTGGAAGGAAGGATTTCAAGAGTCAAGAGGAGGTTGACTAGTGTCCGATCTTCATTTTGTCGAATCCGACTAAGTCTTGTTGTGTAATCGTGACGCACCATTAATGGGATTAGGTGGTGTGTTGATGCAAGATAAGGTGTTGTGGCTTATGCTTCACGACAATTGAAAGTGCATGAAAGGAGTTGTCCGACTCATGATTTAGAGTTGAAGTCGTTGTATTTGTTTTGATGTTGGGGAGGCATTATTTATATGGTTCTCGGTTTGAGGTATTAGTGATCATAAGAGCCTGAAGTATCTCTTTGATCAGGAAGAGTTGAAACGATTGCGAGTCAAAGAGATCGCATTGGTAAGAGTAGCTTGAGGAGGACCAGCAGATGGAAATGTTACATGGGAACTGGAGAGTCAGATGAAGGACTCATATCCCGAACTGCTCGTTTAGGTTGTGTTTTCGAGGACGAAAACTCTTTAGTGGGGAGAGTTGGACACCGAATAAATCGATTATTAAATAATTACGATTTTTAATTATTAATTTAATTAGGAATGTAATATTTAATATTTTGGATTATTGGAAGTCAATTGAATTAAATGGAAGTGGGTTTATTGGTGGTATGATGAATAAAGTGAGGTGTGAGGAGTAAAAGACTCTACTCACATTAATTATGTTATTTTATTATGTTAGAATAATAAAAGAAATAAAAGAAGGAAAAGAGGAAAAAGATCTTTTGGAGAAAACTCACCGACGTGGAATTGAGAAGAGGAGAAAAGGAGGAAGAAGACCTAAGGTGTCTCAAGAACCCACAAGGTAAGGGGTGATTTCGATTGATTATGGTTTATTATCGGTTTTGATTTTAATATTATAGATCATAGCATGTTAGGAAATCTATGTTTAGGGATTTCTAAGTTTCCATGGGTGTATACCTAATGGTGTCAGATGATGTCAGATTGTGTCAGAATGTATAGATTAATGGATCTGTATGATATAGGATCATTACTGATGAATAAAACATGTTATATTGTATGTTATTGATGATGAATGAGTGAATTTATGGTGTCGGAATGTGTGGCACGTTTTGGAATAAAGAGGAAATGGTTTTGGGAAATAATGTCAAAAACTAAATTTTTGGGTCTCGATGGTCGGGAACCGGTTCCCTGCTGGGAGAACCCGGTTCCAACTTTTAAAATGGTGAAAATGGTATTTTTGAACTCGTGAACCGTTCTCGTGTGGGAGGAACCGGTTCCACGTTAATTTTCCGTAAAATGAAATTTTACTCGGGAACCGGTTCCCACCGAGGAACCGGTTCCCATACATTTTCCGTGGGCGGTATTTTGAGTTGGGAACCGTTTCCTGTGGAGGAACCGGTTCCACCGAAAACTTTTGAAAATTTTCCAAACTTTAAAAATTCATAACTTTCAAACCGTAAGTCCGCTTTGAGCTGCTTTGGACGTTGTTTAAATTTAATGCTCTATCTTATAAAATGGAAAGATTTTCTAAAAGTTGAAATTATTTTGAAAAGAGGCAAATTTCAAACAAACAATTATTGACCGACGACTTTGAGGTGCATGTAACAGGAAACCGTGGTGATGAGTATATTGATACCGAGTGAATGTAAAGCGTGTTATGTGTGGTTATTTGTATGCATGATGGTTGGAATATCATGTTTTGAGTTTGATTCGGTTTATGATGATTGGTGTATTCATGATTGTATTGATATCATGTGTTTGTTGGTGTTGTATATGCCCGATGGTTGTTGACCTTAGTTGTCATTGTTGTGATATATACCGTGATAGTCTTACCAATGAAGGGTAAGTGTTTGGCATATTTATGCTCGGTGATGAATTATTTCATGATAGGTGGTTATATCATGTTGATTGGTTTGTATGTTATGTCGATGTTAGATGTATGCATGATTGGTTGATATATCATGTTGATGGTTGTTTCGCTTATGTTGAATTGATGTATTACATAGACCGATTAATGTTGCTCGCTATTGATGTGCGTGCATATGCATTGTTTTGGTGAAGTTAATTCCCATTGTGCGGAATTTGACTTGGATTGCCAATAACCGATACCCGAGTGAGGATGGGTGGTTAGGCTGGATTCGTGTCCGAGTGGTTATGGACGAATCGATGGTACTGTATCCGGTTGGTGATGGATCGCTGTTGGGTGACTTTGAGTCACGAGTCGGTACCGCATGCATTGAGTCCGCATTTTGATTGTGTGGAATAGTAACATGTTAGGATGTCTCCAGGTTACTATTTTCCGATTGATGATGGTTATGCATGATGATTATATGGTTGTGATTGTGTATGGAATATGAAGTTATGTTGAAATGGGTGGGTTAATATGCTTGAAATATATTGTTAATTGAGAAGCTTATAATATGCTTTAATTATGAGAAGTCTCACCCTTACTTACCATTTCGATTAAAGTTAGCAATGAGGAGTCGGTGAGGATGGCTCTAGAGCTTATCGCTTAGTACGAGTCGTTGTCATGCTCGATTAGATTGTAACATCGGGAATGTTAGATGAGGAATTAGATATTGGTTTATTAATTATTTAAAACTTTGTTGGGAATAATAATGATGGAATTATTCCGTGTTTGGTTATGATGTTTTCACTGTAAGACATGGTCTTATCTATATTGAATTATTTTGAAGGTGTTGATCCTCGTAGCATGGCTACCGCTTGAATGAAGTTTTATTTTTACCTATTAATTGTGACATCCCGTGATTACCGTGTTAAACTCGATTAAAGATGATTTAAATGTTAATTTAATTAATATATTTCGGTATTTAGATGGGTGTTACAATAGTGGTATCGAGCATAGGTCATTGTGACCAAGGTCTTAATGTCATTATTCTTCAGATATATATGTGTTTGAAACACCGCTTGCATCGCTTGTTTTTCCCGGTTATCCGTTGCAGGAGTGGTTTGAAGCAAGTGGGGAGAAACTTTGCTTCTAAGATGTTCGTGTGAAGAGTTGGATCGATGTGCTATTGGTTACACGAGTGTATGTTGATTAGATCGCGAGTTTTCCGAATTTGAGGGATTACGAATTGAAAATCAGATGATGGTCGATAAGGTTCTCTTAAGTGGTGACAATTAAGTGCTTGTGTTGTTCGTGATCATCGGGAGTGGAGGACGATGTTATGGACAATGATGTTCCATTTGAGGTGTGAGTCTGGACGCTTCCATGGGAATAATAGCGACTCACCGTTCGAGCAAGATGTTGGATTAATCGGAGGTCATTCTGGGTTGATGTTTGAAGTTAAACCAAGCGATTATGAATCGCTATGATGAGTCGATGCATATTCTTGGCCTAGAAGATATTTGTAATTAAGAAGGATGACTTTGAGAAGATGAAGTCGTGTGGTGGAAGGTTGTAACACTTCCAGCTTGATTGTGGAGCTGTCTGTGAGTTACTTTTGTGTTCTTGAAAAGAATGATTGTGTCAATGGTTGATATAAAGTATGTAGTGGTGTGAATTGGTTATTGGAATTGTAACCGACGCAAGTGATCATGGAGAACGATGTGTGTCATGTATGTTGAAGTTAGGATCCCAAATTTTGTATTCGAGGATGTTTTGGGATTTCACTCCCACAAGGTGGAAATCGACTACCTATTGTAGGAATTGATTTCGACAAAGATTTCTTCCGAAAACTTGTAAGATTCATAACTTGAGTTTGGATGTCCGATTTGAGTTCCGCTTGAAGCATTGGAAAGATAATGTGATGAAATTTGTTTTAAAATGGTCCTAGCACCTGAAAGTAATTTATTTATCATGTAATGATGTTTGAGGAGAATCGAGTTGTTGTTGATGTCGCTCTTGGTACAAAACTTATTTCTATGACACCGCAAGATGTCAACTTTGAGTTAAGGGAATTGAAGAAGCTATTGAAGATGCGCAGTGAAATGGATTTGTAAAACCAAGTGTATTGTTTGGGGAGCTCTAATTTCTTAGTCAAGGAGGAAGGAAGTAGCGCGAATCGTGTGGATTTTGATAACCGATTTAAGTGGTGATTGAGACTAAATATCTATTTCAAATTGTTGGTGATTTGATGGATCAATTAGTTGGAAAGTATGCCTTGTAAAGTTGAGTTTAGATTAACTTACCTTCGTGGTCGTTAAGGATGAAGATAGTTGAGATAAGCTTCTAAAACCTGTATAGGTATGTTGAATGTTGTGAGGTGAATTCCAACTCGAGATAGTAGAATTTTGTTAAGTTTTCATGGTGTAGATTACGGTATGAGGATGTGAGCTTTATCATGTTATCTCAAGTGACGGTAATGCGTAGACCCATCCGAGGTCGACGAGTGTTGTAGTGGGAAAGTCCAAAATTTGTCATGGTATTGAAGATTTCATGGACATAACCAGAATAATGCAGCTTATTTGAGACGAGGTCAAGAATGATATATTTTAATGAATGAGATGTTGGTATTAATAAGAGTGCAAGTATTAGAGATGCAGCTTATGTCGATTAAGGATGGATAAGGACGTTAGCTTCGAGGAAAAGATAAGTGATAATTAGAGGAAAATAAATTGATAGGAAATGCAATTATGTTTAAGATGTCAAAATATTGACATGTGTTAAGAAAATGTTGGAAGTTTCTTTTACCGATCATATGATGAGGTGTATTACCGAGATTTCATTTGAAATAAGATTCAGATTGAGCATATATGGATCCTAGATGTTATGAGATTTAAAGGAGACTAAGAGTTGTGGAATGTCGTTAAAGTTCTCCGCATGTATAAGGACTTCAAATGGAAACAAAATGAGTTATGGTGTATTTGGTGTGTTAACATCTCATGAAGGGGAAAATACTTAACAATCGTGTGATGCTAAGTGAGTGTGAAGAAGATTATGTAAACTGTCCGATCGACGGTATCTCATCGTCGATATCAAATGAGAAATATGTGTGGAAGAAGTTGTAAACCTTAAAGGAAGATTATTGAACCATGGTGCTTGGGTGACTTCGAGCACAAGTTCTAAAGGAACGCTATTATAGTTTGGTACGTGGTTTATACTCCATTGTGATTGCCGGCCATCTATTGACAAATTGAGGAACCGATCACCCTTAATCTCTTGTTGATAATAGACGGATCGTGTTGGATTTAATAGACTCATCTTGCAAGCTTGATAGTGTGTGAAGTGGTTGACGCTCTAATGAGAAGATAGTAGTTCATCATCGCATGAAACTAAGAGGAAAAGGACTATGAAAAGACTTGGAAATTATCTAGCTGGTCGGAGACTTGAGTGTGTATGCAAGTTGAAGCATGGAGTGG
Organism: Vicia sativa; assembly: GCA_021764765.1. Taxonomy (NCBI): domain Eukaryota; kingdom Viridiplantae; phylum Streptophyta; class Magnoliopsida; order Fabales; family Fabaceae; genus Vicia; species Vicia sativa. The sequence goes on along the minus strand of CM038792.1, from coordinate 204,972,954 downwards.
AAAGTTTAGAATGTAAGAAGTTGAACGGTGATTTTGATAGATATTAAGGAGAAAGTCTAAAGATAAATGTGAAACTTGTAGAGCGGTAGTTGATGAAAATCAAATGAAGATAATGACTTAAGGTAATTAATCGTAGTCACAGAGAAAGCATAACGTGATGCACTTTGTTATGTAGTATGATTTTTTTTTTTGGAAGTCACAAATTAAACGTTAAGGTGTGGAGTTTATGAAACTATTAGAAATTTCAGAATAGAATTCTTAGGTGAAGGGTTCTCTGTCTTATTGATGTTACATCCATTATAATAGATGTATTAATTTGCAAGCTCTATCGTTGGAACGTAGCCTAGTGGTACTAGCATTGTGTATAAATGTTGTGACATTATGTTATGTAGAGGTTCTTATAATTGTGTTGCAGTGTGGTGAAGTGATAAATCATGTACCCTAGAGTGAAGGGGTAAGAAGTGAGCTGAGCTGATGTATTCTTAACCCGATAACAATGGATCGTGTGGGATTCTAGTGGTTGAATAAGAAGGATATTTGTTAGTGATATTGGAAATGATGTCAAACATGACGTGATAGTTGGAAGGAAGGATTTCAAGAGCTGAAGAGGAGGTTGACTAGTGCTCCGATCTTCATTTTGTCGAATCCGACTAAGTCTGTTGTTGTGTACTGTGACGCACCATTAATGGGATTAGGTGGTGTGTTGATGCAAGATAAGCAGGTTGTGGCTTATGCTTCACGACAATTGAAAGTGCATGAAAGGAGTTGTCCGACTCATGATTTAGAGTTGGAAGCTGTTGTATTTGTTTTGATGTTGGGGAGGCATTATTTATATGGTTCTCGGTTTGAGGTATTAGTGATCATAAGAGCCTGAAGTATCTCTTTGATCAGGAAGAGTTGAAACGATTGCGAGTCAAAGAGATCGCATTGGTAAGAGTAGCTTGAGGAGGACCAGCAGATGGAAATGTTACATGGGAACTGGAGAGTCAGATGAAGGACTCATATCCCGAACTGTTCGTCTAGGTTGTGTTTTCGAGGACGAAAACTTTTAGTGGGGAGAGTTGTGACACCCTGAATAAATCGATTATTAAATAATTACGATTTTTAATTATTAATTTAATTAGGAATGTAATATTTAATATTTTGGATTATTGGAAGTCAATATCAACATCTCCCTCAACATTAAGAGGCACATTCACTATCGAAAAACATAATATATCAAATTACGCAGACATTCGATAACATTCGTGATAATAGAAAGAATGTTTAGTAGTTCATATCGGATCATTTCTACCGCACTCCCTACCGCAATATCAACATCTCCTCAACATTAAGAGGCACATTCACCGTCGAAAACATAATATATCAAATTACAGATTCGATAAGAAAGAATGTTTAAAGAAGTTCATACCGGGATCAATTTCTACCGCATTTGGTTCTACCATAGCCGATTCTACCGCAGCAATATCAACATCTCCCTGAACATTGAGAGGCACATTCACTGTCGAAAAACATAATATATCAAATTACGCAGGTCATTCGCATAACATTCGCATAGTAGAAGAATGTTTAAAGAAGTTCATACCGGGATCAATTTCTACCGCAGCCGATTCTACCACAGCCGGTTCTACCGAAGCAATATCAACATCTCCCTCAACATTAAGAGGCACATTCACTATCGAAAAACATAATATATCAAATTACGCAGATATCGATAACATTCAGACATGTAAAGAATGTTTAAAGAAGTTCGCATCGATCAATTTCTAACGCAATGGCTCAACCACAATCGGTTCTACCGCAACAATATCAACATCTCCCTCAACATTAAGAGGCTCATTCACGAAACCATAATATATCAAATTACGCAGATATTCGTGATAGCATTCAGATAACAAAGAATTTTTAAAGTAGTTCATACCGATCAATTTTTACCGCAAATTGCTCTACACAAGAATATCAACATCTCCTCAACATTAAGAGGCACATTCATCGTCGAAAACATAATATATCAAATTACGCAGACATTCGGATAACATTCGATAATGTAGAAGGTTTAAAGTAGTTCATACCGATCAATTTCACAGAACCGGTTCTCCCAAAGAATATCAACATCTCCTCAACATTAAGAGGCACATTCATCGTCGAAAACATAATATATCAAATTACGCAGGACATTCGATAACATTCGATAATGTAAAGAATGTTTAAAGAAGACGCTTGACATTCGATAACATTCGTGATAATGTAAAGAATGTTTAAAGAAATTCATACCGGGATCAATTTCTACCGCAGTCGGTTCTACCGCAGCAATATCAACATCTCCCTAAACATTAAGAGGCACATTCACTATCGAAAATCATAATATATAAAATTACGCAGGACATTCGCATAACATTCACATAACAGAAAGAATGTTTAAAGAAGTTCAAACCGGAATCAATTTCTACCGCAGCCGGTTCTACCATAGCCGGTTCTACCGAAGCAACATCAACATCTCCCTCAACATTAAGAGGCACATTCACGGTCGAAAAACATAATATATCAAATTACGCAGGAAATTCGCATAACATTCGCATTACAGAAAGAATGTTTAAAGAAGTTTGTACCGGGATCAATTTCCAACGCAACCAGTTCTACCACAGTTGGTTCTACCGCAGCAATATCAACATCTCCCTCAACATTAAGAGGCTCATTCACTGTCAAAAACCATAATATATCAAATTACGCAGGACATTCGCATAACATTCGCATAACATAAATAATGTTTAAAGTAGTTCATATCGGGATCAATTTCTACCGCAACCGGTTCTATCGCAGCGATATCAACATCTCCCTAAACATTAAGAGGCACATTCACTATCGAAAAACATAATATATCAAATTACGCAGGACATTCGTGATAATATCTACATAATGTAAAGAATGCTTAAAGAAGTTCATACTGGGATCAATTTCACTCAGCTTCTACCACAAACCGATTCTACCAAAGCAATATCAACATCTCCCTTAATATTAAGAGGCACATTCACTATCGAAAAACATAATATATCAAATTACGCAGACATTCGTGATAACATTCGTGATAATAGAAAGAATGTTTAGTAGTTCATATCGGATCAATTTCTACCGCAAATATTTCTACTGTAGCAATATCAACATCTCCCTCAACATTAAGATGCATATTCATTGTCGAAAAACATAATATATCAAATTACGCAGATATCTGATAAGAAAGAATGTTTAAAGTAGTTCATATCGATACATTTTACCAAGGGTTCTACCACAACAATATCAACATCTCCTCAACATTAAGAGGCACATTCATCGTCGAAAACATAATATATCAAATTACGCAGATATTCGGATAATATTCGTGATAATGTAAAGGTTGTTTAAAGTAGTTCATACCGGGATCAATTTCTACCGCAACCGGTTCTACCGCAGCAATATCAATATCTCCCTCAACATTAAGAGGCACATTCACTGTCGAAAAACATAATATATCAAATTACGCAGACATTCGTGATAACATTCGTGATAGCGTAAAGAATGTTTAAAGAAGACGTCGGACATTCCCATAATAGAAAGAATGCTTAAAGAAATTCATATCGGGATCAATTTCTACCGCAGTCGGTCCTACCGCAGCAATATCAACATCTCCATAACATTAAGAGGCCCATTCACTATCGAAAAACATAATATATAAAATTACGCAGGTCATTCGCATAACATTCGCATTACAAAAAGAATGTTTAAAGAAGTTCGTACCGGGATCAATTTCTAACGCAACCGGTTCTACCACAGCCGGTTCTACCGCAGCAATATCAACATCTACCTCAATATTAAGAGGCTCATTCACTATCGAAAACCATAATATATCAAATTACGCAGATATTCTGATAACATTCGTGATAATGTAAAGAATGTTTAAAGTAGTTCATATCAGGATCAATTTCTACCGCAGCCGGTTCTACCGCAGCAATATCAACATCTCCCTAAACATTAAGAGGCACATTCACTATCGAAAAACATAATATATCAAATTACGCAGGACATTCGCATAACATTCACATAACAGAAAGAATGTTTAAAGAAGTTCATACCGAGATCAAATTCTACCGCAATGGTTCTACCACATCCTCTATCAAGCAATATCAACATCTCCCCAATATTAAGAGGCACATTCATCGTAGAAAACATAATATATCAAATTACGCAGACATTCGTGATAATATCTGATAATGTAAAGAATGTTTATAGAAGTTCGATCGGATCAATTTCTACCGCAATGATTCTACCACAAATTTCTACCAAGAATATCAACATCTCCTCAACATTAAGAGGCTCATTCATTGTCTAAAACATAATATATCAAATTACGCAGATATTCGTGATAACATTCGTGATAATAGAAAGAATGTTTAAAGTAGTTCATATCGATCAATTTCACCGCAAATTCTACCCAAAGAATATCAACATCTCCTCAACATTAAGAGGCACATCGTCGAAAACATAATATATCAAATTACGCAGGACATTCGCATAACAGAAAGAATGTTTAAAGAAGTTCGTACCGAGATCTATTTCTACCGCAGTCGGTTCTACCAGAGCCGGTTCTACCACAGCAATGACAACATCTCCCTACATTAAGAGGCACATTCATCGTCGAAAACATAATATATCAAATTACGCAGGACATTCGCATAACAGAAAGAATGTTCAAAGTAGTTCATACCGGGATCAATTTCTACCGCGGCCGGTTCTAGCGCAACAATATCAACATCTCCCTCAACATTAAGAGGCACATTCACTATCGAAAAACATAATATATCAAATTACGCAGACATTCGTGATAATATTCGTGATAATGTAAAGAATGTTTAAAGAAGACGGACATTCACATAACATTCGTGATAATGAAAGAATGTTTAAAGAATTCATACCGGATCAATTTCACCGCAATTTATTTCAAAGAATATCAACATCTCCTAAACATTAAGAGGCACATTCACTATCGAAAACATAATATATCAAATTACGCAGATATTCACAATAAAGAATGTTTAAAGAAGTTCAAACGGATAAATTTCTACCGCAATGGCTCTACCACACGGCTCTTCCAAGCAATATCAACATCTCCTCAACATTAAGAGGCATTCACTATCGAAAAATATAATATATCAAATTACGCAGATATTCGTGATAATATTCGTGACATGTAAAGAATGTTTAAACAAGTTCGCATCGGATCAATTTCTAACGCAATGGTTCTATCACAAATGGTTCTACCGCAGAATATCAACATCTCCTCAACATTAAGAGGCTCATTCATCGTCGAAACCATAATATATCAAATTACGCAGGACATTCGATAACATTCCATAACAGAAAGAATTTTAAAGTAGTTCATACTGATCAATTTTACCGCATTTCTCTACCACATCAATATCAACATCTCCTCAACATTAAGAGGCACATTCATCGAAAACATAATATATCAAATTACGAGGACATTCGTGATAATGTAAAGAATGTTTAAAGAAGACGCTGACATTCGTGATAATGTAAAGAATGTTTAAAGAAATTCATCGGATCAATTTCTACCGCAATGTTCTACCGCAGAATATCAACATCTCTAAACATTAAGAGGCACATTCACTATCGAAAACATAATATATAAAATTACGCAGACATTCGTGATAATGTAAAGAATGTTTAAAGAAGTTCAAACCGGATCAATGTCTCATCACGGCTCTACCACAATGGTTCTATCAAGAATATCAACATCTCCTCAATATTAAGAGGCACATTCACTATAAAAACATAATATATCAAATTACGCAGATATTCGTGATAACATTCGTGATTACATAAAGAATGTTTAAAGAAGTTCGCGGATCAATTTCTAACGCAATGGCTCTACCACAAATTGCTTCACCGCAGAATATCAACATCTCCTCAACATTAAGATGCTCATTCAACGTCGAAACCATAATATATCAAACCACGCAGACATTCTCATAACATTCGTGATAATGAAAGAATGTTTAAAGTAGTTCATATCGGATCAATTTCACCGCAATGTTTTACCGCAAAGAATATCAACATCTCCCTAAACATTAAGAGGCACATTCACTATCGAAAACATAATATATCAAATTACGCAGGACATTCCATCTACATAATGTAAAGAATGTTTAAAGAAGTTCATACCGGATCAATTTCACCGCAAATGGCTCTACCACACCGATTCTACCCAAGCAATATCAACATCTCCTCAATATTAAGAGGCACATTCATCAGAAAACATAATATATCAAATTACGCAGACATTCGATAATATCGTGATAATGTAAAGAATGTTTAAAGAAGTTCAGATCGGATCAATTTCACCGCGATTCTACCACAATTCTACCAAAGAATATCAACATCTCCTCAACATTAAGACGCACATTCACCGTCGAAAACATAATATATCAAATTACGCAGACATTCGATAATATTCGTGATAATAGAAAGAATGTTTAATAGTTCATATCGATCATTTCTACCGCAATGGCTCTACTACCGCAATATCAACATCTCCTCAACATTAAGAGGCACATTCACCGTCGAAAACATAATATATCAAATTACACAGACATTCGTGATAACATAGAGAATGTTTAAAGAAGTTTATACCGGATCAATTTCACCGTATTTGTTCTACCATAGCTACCACAAAGAATATCAACATCTCCCAATATTGAGAGGCACATTCATTCGAAAAACATAATATATCAAATTACGCAGATATTCTGATAACATTCGTGATAGTAGAATAATGTTTAAAGAAGTTCATACCGGATCAATTTCACCGCAATGATTCTACCACAAATGGTTCATCAAGCAATATCAACATCTCCTCAACATTAAGAGGCACATTCACTATCGAAAACATAATATATCAAATTACGCAGATATTCGTGATAACATTCGTGACATGTAAAGAATGTTTAAAGAAGTTCGTATCAGATCAATTTCTAACGCAATTGCTCAACCACAATCGGTTCTACCGCAACAATATCAACATCTCCTCAACATTAAGAGGCTCATTCATCGTCGAAACCATAATATATCAAATTACGCAGACATTCTGATAATGTAAAGAATTTTAAAGTAGTTCATACCGGATCAATTTTACCGCAAATTTCTACCAAAGAATATCAACATCTCCACAACATTAAGAGGTACATTCAATCGAAAACATAATATATCAAATTACGCAGATATCTTGATAACATTCGATAATGTAGAAGGTTTAAAGTAGTTCATACCGGATCAATTTCACCGCAACCTCTACAAAGAATATCAACATCTCCTCAACATTAAGAGGCACATTCACCGTCAAAACATAATATATCAAATTACGCAGACATTCGTGACAATGTAAAGAATGTTTAAAGAAGACGTTTGACATTCGTGATAACATTCGTGACAATGTAAAGAATGTTTAAGGAAATTCATACCGGATCAATTCTACCGCAATGGTTCTACCGCAAAGAATATCAACATCTCCCTAAACATTAAGAGGCACATTCACTATCGAAAACATAATATATAAAATTACGCAGATATTCGTGATAATATCTACATAATGTAAAGAATGTTTAAAGAAGTTCAAACCGAATCAATTTCACCGCAATGTTTCTACCATAGCCGGTTCTATCAAGCAATATCAACATCTCCTCAACATTAAGAGGCACATTCATGGTCGAAAACATAATATATCAAATTACTGAAATTGTGATAACATTCAGATTATGTAAAGAATGTTTAAAGAAGTTTGTACCGGGATCAATTTCTAACGCAACCAGTTCTACCACAGCTGGTTCTACCGCAGCAATATCAACATCTCCCTCAACATTAAGAGGCTCATTCACTGTCAAAAACCATAATATATCAAATTACGCAGACATTCAGATAATATTCGTGATAATGTAAAGAATGTTTAAAGTAGTTCATATCGGGATCAATTTCTACCGCAACCGGTTCTATCGCAGCGATATCAACATCTCCCTAAACATTAAGAGGCACATTCACTATCGAAAAACATAATATATCAAATTACGCAGGACATTCGCATAACATTCACATAACAGAAAGAATGCTTAAAGAAGTTCATACTGGGATCAATTTCACTGCATAGCTTCTACCACAAACCGATTCTACCAAAGCAATATCAACATCTCCTTAATATTAAGAGGCACATTCATCGTTAAAAACATAATATATCAAATTACGCAGATATTCGTGATAACATTCGTGATAATAGAAAGAATGTTTAAAGTAGTTCATATCGATCAATTTCACCGGTTCTACCGCAGAATATCAACATCTCCTCAACATTAAGATGCATATTCATTGTCGAAAACATAATATATCAAATTACGCAGATATTCGCATAATGTAAAGAATGTTTAAAGTAGTTCATATCGATACATTTTTACAAGGCCGGTTCTACCACAACAATATCAACATCTCCTCAACATTAAGAGGCACATTCATCGTCGAAAACATAATATATCAAATTACGCAGACATTCTTGATAACATTCTGATAATGTAAAGGTTGTTTAAAGTAGTTCATACCGGATCAATTTACCGCAACCGGTTCTACCGCAAAGAATATCAACATCTCCTCAACATTAAGAGGCACATTCATCGTCGAAAACATAATATATCAAATTACGCAGACATTCGTGATAACATTCGTGATAGCGAAAGAATGTTTAAAGAAGACGCTTGACATTCCCATAATAGAAAGAATGCTTAAAGAATTCATATCGGATCAATTTCTACCGCAATGGTCCTACCCAAAGAATATCAACATCTCCATAACATTAAGAGGCCCATTCACTATCGAAAACATAATATATAAAATTACGCAGTCATTCGATAACATTCGTGACATAAAAAGAATGTTTAAAGAAGTTCGATCGGATCAATTTCTAACGAACGGTTCTACCACACCTTTCTATCAAAAGAATATCAACATCTACCTCAACATTAAGAGGCTCATTCACTATCGAAACCATAATATATCAAATTACGCAGATATCGTGATAACATTCGTGATAATGTAAAGAATGTTTAAAGTAGTTCATATCAGATCAATTTCTACCGCCGGTTCTACCAAAGAATATCAACATCTCCCTAAACATTAAGAGGCACATTCACTATCGAAAACATAATAAATCAAATTACGCAGATATCGTGATAATATTCACATAATGTAAAGAATGTTTAAAGAAGTTCATACCGAGATCAAATTCTACCGCAATTGTTCTACCACATCCGGCTCTATCAAGCAATATCAACATCTCCGAATATTAAGAGGCACATTCAATGAGAAAACATAATATATCAAATTACGCAGATATTCGTGATAATATCTGATAATGTAAAGAATGTTTATAGAAGTTCGCATCGATCAATTTCACCGCACCGATTCTACCACAAATGGTTCTACGCAAAGAATATCAACATCTCCTCAACATTAAGAGGCTCATTCATTGTCTAAAACATAATATATCAAATTACGCAGATATTCGTGATAACATCGTGATAATAGAAAGAATGTTTAAAGTAGTTCATATCGGATCAATTTCTACCGCAATGGCTCTACCGCAAAGAATATCAACATCTCCTCAACATTAAGAGGCACATTCATCGTCGAAAACATAATATATCAAATTACGCAGACATTCGTGATAATGTAAAGAATGTTTAAAGAAGTTCAGATCGAGATCTATTTCACCCAATTTGCCTACCAGAGCTTTCTACCACAAAGAATGACAACATCTCCTCTACATTAAGAGGCACATTCATCGTCGAAAACATAATATATCAAATTACGCAGATATTCGTGATAATGTAAAGAATGTTCAAAGTAGTTCATACCGGATCAATTTCTACCGTTCTAGCGAACAATATCAACATCTCCTCAACATTAAGAGGCACATTCACTATCGAAAACATAATATATCAAATTACGCAGACATTCGTGATAACATTCGTGATAATGTAAAGAATGTTTAAAGAAGACGCCGACATTCGTGATAACATTCGTGACAATGTAAAGAATGTTTAAAGAAATTCATACCGGGATCAATTTCTACCGCAGCCGGTTCTACCGCAGCAATATCAACATCTCCCTAAACATTAAGAGGCACATTCACTATCGAAACACATAATATATCAAATTACGCAGGACATTCGCATAACAGAAAGAATGTTTAAAGAAGTTCAAACCGGGATAAATTTCTACCGCAGCCGGTTCTACCACAGCCGGTTCTTCCGAAGCAATATCAACATCTCCCTCAACATTAAGAGGCACATTCACTATCGAAAAATATAATATATCAAATTACGCAGATATTCGTGATAACATCCATTATGTAAAGAATGTTTAAACAAGTTCGCATCGGATCAATTTCTAACGCAATGGTTCTATCACCTTATTTCTACCGCAACAATATCAACATCTCCCTCAACATTAAGAGGCTCATTCACGTCGAAACCATAATATATCAAATTACGCAGGACATTCGTGATAACATTCCTATAATGAAAGAATTTTAAAGTAGTTCATACCGATCAATTTTACCGCAATTTTCTACCACATCAATATCAACATCTCCTCAACATTAAGAGGCACATTCATCGTCGAAAACATAATATATCAAATTACGAGGACATTCGTGATAACAGAAAGAATGTTTAAAGAAGACGCTTGACATTCGTGATAATGTAAAGAATGTTTAAAGAAATTCATACCGGATCAATTTCACCGCAATGGCCTACCGCAGAATATCAACATCTCTCTAAACATTAAGAGGCACATTCACTATCGAAAACATAATATATAAAATTACGCAGATATTCGTGATAATGTAAAGAATGTTTAAAGAAGTTCAAACCGGATCAATGTCTACGCTCTACCACAATGGTTCTATCAAGAATATCAACATCTCCTCAATATTAAGAGGCACATTCACAATAAAAACATAATATATCAAATTACGCAGATATCGTGATAACATTGATTACATAAAGAATGTTTAAAGAAGTTCGCATCGGATCAATTTCTAACGCAATTTCTACCACAAACGGCTTTACCAAAGAATATCAACATCTCCTCAACATTAAGATGCTCATTCACCGTCGAAACCATAATATATCAAACCACGCAGATATTGCATAATGTAAAGAATGTTTAAAGTAGTTCATATCGGATCAATTTCTCACCAAACGGCTTTACCGCAGCAATATCAACATCTCCCTAAACATTAAGAGGCACATTCACTATCGAAAACATAATATATCAAATTACGCAGGACATTCGCATAACATTCACATAACAGAAAGAATGTTTAAAGAAGTTCATACCGGGATCAATTTCTACTGCAATGGCTCTACCACAGCCGATTCTACCCAAGCAATATCAACATCTCCCTCAATATTAAGAGGCACATTCATCAGAAAACATAATATATCAAATTACGCAGATATTCGATAACATTCGTGATAATGTAAAGAATGTTTAAAGAAGTTCAGATCGGATCAATTTTCACCGCACCGATTCTACCACAAATTCTATTTCTAAAGAATATCAACATCTCCTCAACATTAAGAGGCACATTCATCGTCAAAACATAATATATCAAATTACGCAGATATTCGTGATAATATTCGTGATAATAGAAAGAATGTTTAATGTAGTTCATATCGGATCAATTTCTACCGCAATTTTACCAAAGAATATCAACATCTCCCTAAACATTAAGAGGCACATTCACTATCGAAACATAATATATCAAATTACGCAGATATTCGATAACATTCACATAATGTAAAGAATGTTTAAAGAAGTTCATACGGATCAATTTCACCGCAAATTGCTCTACCACAACGATTCTACCCAAGCAATATCAACATCTCCTCAATATTAAGAGGCACATTCATCGAGAAAACATAATATATCAAATTACGCAGGATATCGTGATAACATTCGTGATAATGTAAAGAATGTTTAAAGAAGTTCGATCGGATCAATTTCACCGCAATGATTCTACCACAAATGGTTCTACCGCAAAGAATATCAACAACTCCTCAACATTAAGAGGCACATTCATCGTCGAAAACATAATATATCAAATTACGCAGACATTCGATAACATTCTGATAATAGAAAGAATGTTTAATGTAGTTCATATCGGATCAATTTCACCGCAAATGCCTTCTATCACGCAATATCAACATCTCCCTCAACATTAAGAGGCACATTCATCGTCGAAAACATAATATATCAAATTACACAGATATTCTGATAACATAGAGAATGTTTAAAGAAGTTCATACCGGATCAATTTCACCGATTTGGTTCTACCATAGCCTCTACCAAAAGAATATCAACATCTCCCCAACATTGAGAGGCATATTCCGTCGAAAACATAATATATCAAATTACGCAGATATTCGTGATAATATCGTGATAGTAGAAGAATGTTTAAAGAAGTTCATACCGGGATCAATTTCTACCGCAGCCGATTCTACCACAGCCGGTTCTACCGAAGCAATATCAACATCTCCCTCAACATTAAGAGGCACATTCACTATCGAAAAACATAATATATCAAATTACGCAGACATTCGTGATAACATTCGACATGTAAAGAATGTTTAAAGAAGTTCGTACCAGGATCAATTTCTAACGCAGACGGTTCAACCACAATCGGTTCTACCGCAACAATATCAACATCTCCCTCAACATTAAGAGGCTCATTCACTGTCGAAAACCATAATATATCAAATTACGCAGGACATTCGCATAACAGAAAGAATTTTTAAAGTAGTTCATACCGGATCAATTTTACCGCAAATGTTCTACCACAAAGAATATCAACATCTCCGCCAACATTAAGAGGCACATTCATCATTAAAACATAATATATCAAATTACGCAGATATCTTGATAACATTCGCATAATGTTAAGGTTTAAAGTAGTTCATACCGGGATCAATTTCTACCGCAACCGGTTCTACCGCAGCAATATCAACATCTCCCTCAACATTAAGAGGCACATTCACTGTCGAAAAACATAATATATCAAATTACGCAGGACATTCGTGATAACATTCGTGATAATGAAAGAATGTTTAAAGAAGACGCTTGACATTCGTGACAATATTCGTGATAATGTAAAGAATGTTTAAGGAAATTCATACCGGGATCAATTTCTACCGCAGTCGGTTCTACCGCAGCAATATCAACATCTCCCTAAACATTAAGAGGCACATTCACTATCGAAAAACATAATATATATAAAATTACGCAGGACATTCACATAACATTCACATAACAGAAAGAATGTTTAAAGAAGTTCAAACCGGAATCAATTTCTACCGCAAATGGGTTCTACATATAGCCGGTTCTACCAAGCAATATCAACATCTCCTCAACATTAAGAGGCACATTCACGGTCGAAAACATAATATATCAAATTACGCAGAAATTGTGACAACATTCAGACATGTAAAGAATGTTTAAAGAAGTTTGTACCGGGATCAATTTCTAACGCAACCGGTTCTACCGCAGCAATATCAACATCTCCCTAAACATTAAGAGGCACATTCACTATCGAAACACATAATATATCAAATTACGCAGGACATTCGCATAACAGAAAGAATGTTTAAAGAAGTTCAAACCGGGATAAATTTCTACCGCAGCCGGTTCTACCACAGCCGGTTCTTCCGAAGCAATATCAACATCTCCCTCAACATTAAGAGGCACATTCACTATCGAAAAATATAATATATCAAATTACGCAGGACATTCGCATAACATTCGCATTACAGAAAGAATGTTTAAACAAGTTCGTACCGGGATCAATTTCTAACGCAGTCGGTTCTATCACATTTCTACCGCAAAGAATATCAACATCTCCTCAACATTAAGAGGCTCATTCACCGTCGAAACCATAATATATCAAATTACGCAGACATTCGTGATAACATTCTCATAATGTAAAGAATTTTTAAAGTAGTTCATACGGATCAATTTTACCAGCATATTTCTACCACATCAATATCAACATCTCCTCAACATTAAGAGGCACATTCATCGTCGAAAACATAATATATCAAATTACGAGGACATTCAGACAATGTAAAGAATGTTTAAAGAAGACGCTTGACATTCGATAATGTAAAGAATGTTTAAAGAAATTCATACCGGATCAATTTCACCGCAATGGTTCTACCGCAGAATATCAACATCTCTAAACATTAAGAGGCACATTCACTATCGAAAACATAATATATAAAATTACGCAGGATATTCGCATAACAGAAAGAATGTTTAAAGAAGTTCAAACCGGGATCAATGTCTACCGCTGCCGGTTCTACCACAGTCGGTTCTACCGAAGCAATATCAACATCTCCCTCAATATTAAGAGGCACATTCACAAATAAAACATAATATATCAAATTACGCAGATATTCGTGATAATATCGTGATTACATAAAGAATGTTTAAAGAAGTTCGATCGGATCAATTTCTAACGCAATGGCTCTACCACACCTGCTCTACCGCAAAGAATATCAACATCTCCCTCAACATTAAGATGCTCATTCACTGTCGAAAACCATAATATATCAAACTACGCAGGACATTCGCATAACAGAAAGAATGTTTAAAGTAGTTCATATCGGGATCAATTTCACCATTTTTTTACCGCAGAATATCAACATCTCCCTAAACATTAAGAGGCACATTCACTATCGAAACATAATATATCAAATTACGCAGACATTCGTGATAACATCACATAATGTAAAGAATGTTTAAAGAAGTTCATACCGGGATCAATTTCTACCGCAGCCGGTTCTACCACAGCCGATTCTACCCAAGCAATATCAACATCTCCCTCAATATTAAGAGGCACATTCACTGTAGAAAAACATAATATATCAAATTACGCAGATATTCGTGATAACATTCTGATAATGTAAAGAATGTTTAAAGAAGTTCAGATCGGATCAATTTCTACCGCAGCCGATTCTACCACAGCCGGTTCTACCGCAGCAATATCAACAACTCCCTCAACATTAAGAGGCACATTCACTGTCGAAAAACATAATATATCAAATTACGCAGGACATTCGCATAACATTCGCATAATAGAAAGAATGTTTAATGTAGTTCATATCGGATCAATTTCTACCGCAATGGTTCTACTCACGTAATATCAACATCTCCTCAACATTAAGAGGCACATTCATCGTCGAAAACATAATATATCAAATTACACAGGACATTCGCATAACATAGAGAATGTTTAAAGAAGTTCATACCGGGATCAATTTCTACCGTATTTGGTTCTACCATAGCCGGTTCTACCGCAGCAATATCAACATCTCCCTGAACATTGAGAGGCACATTCATCGTCGAAAACATAATATATCAAATTACGCAGACATTCATAATATTCGTGATAGTAGAAGAATGTTTAAAGAAGTTCATACCGGATCAATTTCACCGCAATTTATTCTACCACAAATGGTTTCATCAAGCAATATCAACATCTCCTCAACATTAAGAGGCACATTCACTATCGAAAACATAATATATCAAATTACGCAGATATCGTGATAACATTCAGACATGTAAAGAATGTTTAAAGAAGTTCGTATCAGATCAATTTCTAACGCAGATTTGCTCAACCACAATCGGTTCTACCGCAACAATATCAACATCTCCTCAACATTAAGAGGCTCATTCACCGTCGAAAACCATAATATATCAAATTACGCAGACATTCGTGATAATGTAAAGAATTTTAAAGTAGTTCATACCGATCAATTTTACCGCAATATTTCTACCACAAGAATATCAACATCTCCACAACATTAAGAGGCACATTCATCGTCGAAAACATAATATATCAAATTACGCAGATATCTGATAACATCTGATAATGTAAAGAAGGTTTAAAGTAGTTCATACCGATCAATTTCACCGCAACCGTTTCTACCGCAAAGAATATCAACATCTCCTCAACATTAAGAGGCACATTCACCGTCGAAAACATAATATATCAAATTACGCAGACATTCGATAACATTCGTGATAATGTAAAGAATGTTTAAAGAAGACGCTTGACATTCGTAGATAACATCGTGACAATGTAAAGAATGTTTAAGAAATTCATACCGGATCAATTTCACCGCAATGGTTCTACCGCAGCAATATCAACATCTCCCTAAACATTAAGAGGCACATTCACTATCGAAAAACATAATATATATAAAATTACGCAGGACATTCACATAACATTCACATAATAGAAAGAATGTTTAAAGAAGTTCAAACTGAATCAATTTCACCGCACCGGCTCTACCATAGCTATTCCACCAAGAATATCAACATCTCCTCAACATTAAGAGGCACATTCACGGTCGAAAACATAATATATCAAATTACGCAGAAATTCGCATAACATTCGCATTACATAAAGAATGTTTAAAGAAGTTTGTACCGGGATCAATTTCTAACGCAACCAGTTCTACCACAGCTGGTTCTACCGCAGCAATATCAACATCTCCCTCAACATTAAGAGGCTCATTCACTGTCAAAAACCATAATATATCAAATTACGCAGATATTCGTGACAACATCGTGATAATGTAAAGAATGTTTAAAGTAGTTCATATCGGATCAATTTCTACCGCAACCGGTTCTATCGCAAATGATATCAACATCTCCTAAACATTAAGAGGCACATTCACTATCGAAAACATAATATATCAAATTACGCAGGACATTCGTGATAATATTCACATGTAAAGAATGCTTAAAGAAGTTCATACTGGGATCAATTTCTACCGCATCCAGTTCTACCACAGCCGATTCTACCAAAGCAATATCAACATCTCCCTTAATATTAAGAGGCACATTCATCCGAAAACATAATATATCAAATTACGCAGATATTCGTGATAACATTCGATAATAGCAAGAATGTTTAAAGTAGTTCATATCAGGATCAATTTCTACCGCAGCTGGTTCTACCGCAACAATATCAACATCTCCCTCAACATTAAGATGCATATTCATTGTCGAAAAACATAATATATCAAATTACGCAGACATTCGCATAATAGAAAGAATGTTTAAAGTAGTTCATACTGGGATACATTTTTACCGCGGTCGGTTCTACCACAACAATATCAACATCTCCCTCAACATTAAGAGGCACATTCACTGTCGAAAAACATAATATATCAAATTACGCAGACATCTTGATAACATTCACATAATGTAAAGGTTGTTTAAAGTAGTTCATACCGGATCAATTTCTACCGCAACCGTTCACCAAAGAATATCAACATCTCCTCAACATTAAGAGGCACATTCATCGTCGAAAACATAATATATCAAATTACGCAGATATTCGTGATAACATTCGTGATAATGTAAAGAATGTTTAAAGAAGACGCTTGACATTCCCATAATAGAAAGAATGTTTAAAGAAATTCATATCGGGATCAATTTCTACCGCAGTCGGTCCTACCGCAGCAATATCAACATCTCCATAACATTAAGAGGCCCATTCACTATCGAAAAACATAATATATAAAATTACGCAGGTCATTCGCATAACAGAAAGAATGTTTAACGAAGTTCAAACCGGGATCAATTTCTAACGCAACCGGTTCTACCACAGCCGGTTCTACCGCAGCAATATCAACATCTACCTCAACATTAAGAGGCTCATTCACTATCGAAAACCATAATATATCAAATTACGCAGACATTCGTGATAACATTCGTGATAATGTAAAGAATGTTTAAAGTAGTTCATATCAGATCAATTTCTACCGCAAATGGCTCCACCAAAGAATATCAACATCTCCCTAAACATTAAGAGGCACATTCACTATCGAAAAACATAATATATCAAATTACGCAGGACATTCGCATAACATTCACATAACAGAAAGAATGTTTAAAGAAGTTCATACCGAGATCAAATTCTACCGCAGCCGGTTCTACCACAGCCGGTTCTACCAAAGCAATATCAACATCTCCCTGAATATTAAGAGGCACATTCATAGAAAAACATAATATATCAAATTACGCAGATATTCGTGATAAATTCGATAATGTAAAGAATGTTTATAGAAGTTCGTACCGGGATCAATTTCTACCGCAGCCGATTCTACCACAGCCGGTTCTACCGCAACAATATCAACATCTCCATCAACATTAAAAGGCTCATTCATTGTCTAAAAACATAATATATCAAATTACGCAGGACATTCGCATAATAGAAAGAATGTTTAAAGTAGTTCATATCGATCAATTTCACCGCAATTCCTACCGCAAAGAATATCAACATCTCCTCAACATTAAGAGGCACATTCATCGTCGAAAACATAATATATCAAATTACGCAGACATTCGTGACAATGTAAAGAATGTTTAAAGAAGTTCTGATCGAGATCTATTTTCACCGCAATGCTTCTACCGAGCCTTTCTACCACAAAGAATGACAACATCTCCTCTACATTAAGAGGCACATTCATCGTCGAAAACATAATATATCAAATTACGCAGGATATTCGATAATGTAAAGAATGTTCAAAGTAGTTCATACCGGATCAATTTCACAAGGCCGGTTCTAGCGCAACAATATCAACATCTCCTCAACATTAAGAGGCACATTCACTATTGAAAACATAATATATCAAATTACGCAGACATTCGTGATAATATTCGTGATAATGTAAAGAATGTTTAAAGAAGACGCCGGACATTCGTGATAACATTCGTGATAATGTAAAGAATGTTTAAAGAATTCATACGGATCAATTTCACCGCTTTTCTACCGCAAAGAATATCAACATCTCCCTAAACATTAAGAGGCACATTCACCATCGAAAACATAATATATCAAATTACGCAGACATTCGTGATAATGTAAAGAATGTTTAAAGAAGTTCAAACCGGGATAAATTTCTACCGCAGTCGGTTCTACCACAGCCGGTTCTTCCGAAGCAATATCAACATCTCCCTCAACATTAAGAGGCACATTCACTATCGAAAAATATAATATATCAAATTACGCAGATATTGTGATAACATTCTGTGACATGTAAAGAATGTTTAAAGAAGTTCGCATCGGGATCAATTTCTAACGCAGTCGGTTCTATCACAGCCGGTTCTACCGCAGCAATATCAACATCTCCCTCAACATTAAGAGGCTCATTCATCGTCGAAACCATAATATATCAAATTACGCAGACATTCGCATAACATTCCATAACAAAGAATTTTTAAAGTAGTTCATACCGATCAATTTTACCGCATCCGTTCTACCACATCAATATCAACATCTCCTCAACATTAAGAGGCACATTCATCGTCGAAAACATAATATATCAAATTACGAGACATTCGTGACAATGTAAAGAATGTTTAAAGAAGACGCTTGACATTCGTGATAATAGAAAGAATGTTTAAAGAAATTGATACCGGATCAATTTCACCGCAATGGTTCTACCGCAAAGAATATCAACATCTCTAAACATTAAGAGGCACATTCACTATCGAAAACATAATATATAAAATTACGCAGATATTCGTGATAATGTAAAGAATGTTTAAAGAAGTTCAAACGGATCAATGTCATCACGGTTCTACCACAATGGTTCTCATCAAGTAATATCAACATCTCCTCAACATTAAGAGGCACATTCACGGTCGAAAACATAATATATCAAATTACGCAGATATTCGTGACAATATCGTGATTACATAAAGAATGTTTAAAGAAGTTCGTACCGGGATCAATTTCTAACGCAGCCGGTTCTACCACAGCCGGTTCTACCGCAGCAATATCAACATCTCCCTCAACATTAAGATGCTCATTCACCGTCGAAACCATAATATATCAAATTACGCAGACATTCGTGATAACATTCGTGATAATGTAAAGAATGTTTAATGAGTTCATATCGGATCAATTTCACCGCAAATGGTTTTACCGCAAAGAATATCAACATCTCCCTAAACATTAAGAGGCACATTCACTATCGAAAACATAATATATCAAATTACGCAGACATTCGATAATATCTACATAACAGAAAGAATGTTTAAAGAAGTTCATACCGGATCAATTTCACCGCAACGATTCTACCCAAGCAATATCAACATCTCTCAATATTAAGAGGCACATTCATCAGAGAAAACATAATATATCAAATTACGCAGATATTCGTGATAACATTCGTGACAATGTAAAGAATGTTTAAAGAAGTTCGATCGGATCAATTTCACCGCATTGATTCTACCACACCTCTACCGCAAAGAATATCAACATCTCCTCAACATTAAGAGGCACATTCATCGTCGAAAACATAATATATCAAATTACGCAGACATTCGTGATAACATTCGTGATAATAG
Organism: Vicia sativa; assembly: GCA_021764765.1. Lineage (NCBI taxonomy): Eukaryota > Viridiplantae > Streptophyta > Magnoliopsida > Fabales > Fabaceae > Vicia > Vicia sativa. The sequence continues at coordinate 204,952,434 of CM038792.1, read as the reverse complement.
AAAAATGTTTATGTAGTTCATATCGGATCATTTCTATCGCACCGCTTCTACCCGCAATATCAACATCTCCTCAACATTAAGAGGCACATTCATCGTCGAAAACATAATATATCAAATTACACAGATATTCGTGATAACATAGAGAATGTTTAAAGAAGTTCATACCGGATCAATTTCACCGATTTGGTTCTACCATAGCATTTCTACCGCAAAGAATATCAACATCTCCGAACATCGAGAGGCACATTCACCGAAAACATAATATATCAAATTACGCAGATATTCGTGATAACATTCGTGATAGTAGAAAGAATGTTTAAAGAAGTTCATACCGGGATCAATTTCTACCGCAGCCGATTCTACCACAGCCGGTTCTACCGCAGCAATATCAACATCTCCCTCAACATTAAGAGGCACATTCACTGTCGAAAAACATAATACATCAAATTACGCAGGACATTCGCATAATGTGGCACCCCAAATTTTACCCTGCTATTTTTCTACTTGCATTCTGTTTATATAAAAAAAACAGTCATTCACTCATTGCATTTACATCATTTCGTCGTATTTTAAACTGATCAAAAGTCAGTCTAAATCGATATTCGCATTTTTTTAGTTATAAAATACCTGTTATTTCACTTCATTTATTTCTACCTCTCTACCTGTTATTGCATCGTTTTAAATTATTTATATGGCGATGATATCGATATTTCGATTTTATAAATGATTATTAAAAGCTTATCGACATCGTTAAAATCGGGGAAAATATTTCAAGTTTTCATTTTTCAACATCGCTTTATAAATTTACGATTTGTAAATCATAAAAATGTGCTTTCCCTAATTTTTCGGTACATTTCGAAGTCTCATTTTTAACCGTAAGTGTTCTAAAGTCGGGTATTCTTTATTATCATTTTATTTCGATTTTAACTATTTCAATAATTTTTCTTTAATATACAAAATTCGTAGTTTATTTTAATGTACTAATTTATTTTTTCCAGATAATTTATTGTCCGAACCTTTATCATTTTTGACAATTTTAGGTATCTAATTTTATCTCCAAAAAATAAAAATCAAAATATATTTAGATATGTTAATTTTGATCTATTGGACTTATTAGCCCATTTTTGATTAAGGGCATTTTTTTCATTATAAAAATTATCTTGACCTAATTTTGTGGGTATAAATACATGATTTATTTTGTTGGTTGGGGAGACAAAAATTGGAACGGATAAAAAACGGAACAAGAGGCCAAAATATTGGGAAAAAACACGGAACAGTGAGGCTATCAGAAAAATATAAAAAAATTCATCTTCTTCTCCTAACCATATACCTCCTTCTCCAAACCATATACCTCCTTCACCATCCAAACAACTAGCCCTTCACAACCGGCCTCCATCTCCTTACCTCTAACCTCATCTTCAAGAACCCCACAGCATTCTTCACAACCTCAGATAACCTCACCTTCCTCCCTCATCTCCTCTACACCAAGAACCTTCACCAACCGAAACCCTCACTGCTCCATTCCCTCGTGAATGACATACACACATCCTCTACCTCCCTTCTGCTTCACCACCGCCATCCTCACAACTCTCTCCTTCCATCGTCAACCTCACCTCACACCTCCGCTCCTTGGTCTCGACAACCCATACCTTCACCACCCAAACACAAAACTCCCGCCGCCACATACCCCTTTACTCCGCCCATATCTCCCTTTGTTCCTTACCTCACGACTACTTCCCACAACACCATCGAATCCTCCATTCAACTACTTTCGCAGCTCTCGCCATCGCTCGCCTCACAAACCTCCGCTCCATCTTCCGCTTCTATCCTCCACCCACCGTAACCTTCTACAACCTCACCGCCACTACCACTGCCTTATCACCAAATGTAACCTCGTTATCCCTTTGTCCAGCTCTCACCTCAACTCCCTATGTTGATTTCTCACCGTCACAAAGAACGATCTCCTCCGCTCGTAAACTTCCGCCTACAACAACGCTCATCATCGCCAGAACAATCATATCCTCCAACCTCTCTCCAGCTTAACCTCGGCATTTTGGTAAATCTTCAATCTCTTTAGCTTGTTTGAATCATCATGTTGTTAAACAAACTTTGATGATTCTCGCCATTTTCACTTATGTATTTCTATATTGAATCTTGTGAAAATGTTCGATTTAATTTGTATTGGTATCCTGGCAGCATACAGTATTTTGTTTTGGTTAAGTTTTCCTTTGTCTTGATTTCGACTGCTATAGATTTCAGATCCAGCTATGTCAGCAGATCATTAAAAAAACAATTTGGAATTTAGATTTTTATGTTGCTAAAAAATGTTGATATCCATGTTTTTGGTTTCGATGATGGTTTAGTATCGATGATGTGTTTATCCGCGTCTAATACAACAAGAAAACTAAGGATATGTATATTATGTCGCATTTCCTATTGTGTTATGCTTTGAAACTCGAATTCAATTGCTTTGAAAGCGAGGACACATACATTTGGAGTTTTCTGTTTGGTTAGTGACGAGTAATTGATCGAGGAGTCCATAATAGTTTTGATGACGGTTCAATGTCTATATCGCGTTTATTCGTGTGAGATGTAACCGAGAAATTGTAGGGGAAGCTGTTGGTTTTCTATAGTTGCAAATTATCTTTTTGTCCGAAAGAGGTTTGGAAACGATCCAAGTTCAAATGCAAAATTTAATTGACGATAGCATCATTTTTGGTTGATGTTATAATAGTGCAGTTTCGATGATGGTTTATTGATTAACCGCGTTTAATCGTGGGTGAATGTAACTGAGGAACTATAGGGCAGCTTTGTAGCCATTTTTCTTGAGGCGAATTCGATAAGAATGTGGTTTGTGACACCATTTTTATTATTCTCAATCAAAGTACAAACATGTTAACTTTTTGAAACTCGATTGATAGCACTATTTTATAGATTTTAATTGAGTAAAGATTGATTTCCATTTTGGTTTTGATGATGGCTAAATGATGATGTCGTGTTTATTCGCGTATAAATCTAGCCGAGAAACCGTTGAATTGCTAGTGAAACAAAATTTGTGTAGTTTCGATGAAGGTAATGTTGTTGTCGCGCTTATTCGCAGAGAAACTAACCGAGAAACTATCATGGCAGCCATTGGTTTTCTATAGTTGCAAATGTTTATTTTGTTCAATCGAGGTTACGATACTATTCAAGTTCGAATTCAAAGGTTAATCAAAGATGACATCGCTTTGTTTGATTTTTATTGGTTGTGATAGTCAATGGTGGTAAAGTTCCAATGAAGGTGACGATGATGCCATGTTTATTCATGTGTAACTCAAACCGAGGGACCTTGAGGCAGCGTGTGTTTTTATGTGAATGTGAACAATAATGTTGATTTACACTGTTTTTATTGCTATCCTCAATTGAAGTCCAAAACCGCATTAGTTGTGTTTGAAATTCGAATGCTAGCGTCACTTTGTTGATGTTAATTGTGGGTAAAGATTGATTTCTAATTTCGATGATGAGGCCGCGTTTGTTCGCGTGTACATCCAAACCGAGGAATCTTGAGGGCAATATATGGTTTCCTTTTGTGGATTTGAACAAAATTGTTTCTTATTGAGTAGTATTTATGTATGTCCATTGCTGCCCGGTTTAGGTGTAAAGGGTTGAAATTGCTTTGAATCTAACTTTTCATGCTTCAATATGAACCTTTGCTTCGGTTATGCTTATGGTTTGAAAGGCATTTTCTCGAGTTCATTTGATTGAATACAACTAGAACATAATGCTTATTTTTACGAGAACATTGAATATTAACTTGCTTTTCTTGTTTCTTGCTTGTGAATATTTCATTTGTTCATGTACATTCATATTTGTTTCATTCCGACTTTTTGCAATTTATAAATACCAACTTGTTCACTATTTGCATGGTTTCGATTATAATATTGCTTGTCTCTTCATTTGTTCATATACATGATGCAATTTTCATTCGATTTTCTAATCTTTTGTTTACTAACCATGTCTTAATTTATTGTCATTTCATTTCGATGTTATCCCACACTAATATTACTAACGAGTTTGTTACTTGTGAAGGTATTCAAGGATTATTCGAAACAATCATTTCCAATTAGCACACCTATACTTGCACTTTAGTAATTAAATATTGAATTACTACTTCTATTTAGTAGTAATATTTAGTAATGTATATAATAATACTTAGTAGCATTTTTATTTTATATTTGACATTGTGAATATAATTTGATATTGAATTACTACTTCTATTTAGTAATATTTAGTATTATTTTTATTTCTTATTTGATATTGTATATAATTGTACATAATATTTCTATTTCATATTGTAAATATCGTTATATAGTATACTTATAGTTAGTATTATAAATATTATTATATATAATACTTTTATTCTTATACTTTTATCTTATTCATTTGTAAATAAAATTATAATGTAATATATCAATTGCCTTCTTAGAATTTATTTCTACATAAACCTATTATAATTAATCTAATAAGATACGGTATTTGATACTTGAGCATTAAAATCCAAGTTTTTAAGTCGTTGGATGCTAGACCAATTGTTTAAAAACTTGTCCCAAACAAACTCTTAGTCTTTAAGTCGTTGGACGCTAGACTAATTGCTTAAAGACTTTTGAATAGTGAAACTTATTTCACCTCTTTTTTTCTTAAGAAAACCTTTTGGGTGATAGACGACTCGTCTGAGCATTAGCTCCTCGGGTTTCTAGTATTTGAATTGTAAGACGTTAGTGTTGGCTGAAGATTTTGATACATGTAGTTCGAAATGAAGCAATATTGATGTTTCGTTGGAATAAAACAAATGTTATAGTTCGGAATGGAAGAGATTGTTCTTCGAACGGACATGTCGAAGCTCGGAGCTTCGAATAAAAGTTGTGAAGACATATTTAAAGAAACTTCAAATGGTAACAAGACTATGTCCGTGAAGGTTGTGAAACGAGTTCGAAGCGAAGGCTACCAGAGCGTTTGAAATTCAAACGTAAGCGGGATATTAGAAATTCAAATATATATGCGCTGGAGCATTCGAAGACGCGTGGAGGCTAGAGAGAAGCAATGCTCTGCATGCTATGAACGTGGCAGAATCTTATAAGCAAGACCGTTATGGTCGAAGTAGTATAAATAGAAGTCTTAGTGTTAGGATTTCATGTGTCATATCTATTGTACAAAATTCAGTAAACATTCAAAATACCACATGGATAGGGAAACGAATGCTCGAACAATGTACGTATGATAACACCAAACATTTATAATTCAGTAAAACTCTTTATCTTTTCCAGTTTATCTTCCATTTTCATGTCAATGTCATTCAAATACTTTTACATTCAAAGTCATTTACTTATTTCTTGCATTTAAACGTTGTTCTTCTATTCGAACTTGTTACACATTTCAGAAACCTTTTTTACATTCATGTCTTTACATTGAAACATTTATATTCATGCTTTTACATTAAAGTCTTTACATTAAAGCCATTTATTCTTTTCTGCATTTAAACGTTTCTTTTACATTCGAATCTTTAGTCATTTAGTCCAATTTTACATTGATCTGTTTAATTATGTCATTAAATTCCTTTAGTATGGCAATCGAAGTAAGTTGGATGTTTCTAAAACACTTTAAATAAAAACTTAACTGTGAATACCAGTTTTACTAGTAGATTTATCCAAACGAACAATACTCCATAGGATCAATCTAGTCGATCCTGCAAGTTACCAGAGAGATTAAATAACAGTCATTAAGATTATTTGATAGTTTGAGGACTAGCGTTGTTTACCGTAAATCATCAGATACAAATTGGCATGCCAAAGGACCATTGGTCGTTACGAAATTTAAAACAAAATAAAGATTGTTAAGACATAATCATTGTAAAAGTTCTTTTCTGAGTGTCAAGTTCGTTGTTATATGAACCTTAAAAGTGGTAGAATAACCAATAGCAACCAACCCTTACCCAGAAGAAAATGTGATAATAAGATGTCTAATCCAAGCAATCAACAAGGGGAACAAAATGCCCCACATGGAACAGACGCTAACGCGTCTGCTTCGACGGGAACGTCTAACGCGATCCCTTCGAACGCACAGTCTGTTGCATCCTCTACCAGTAATGTGGCCATGAATGGAACAAGTGGCATGTCTACTAACAGTTTGATCCTAGAAAATACAGGGACCACTGGTTATCCTAGGGGATTTGTCCCACCACCAGGGACACAAACCATTTCGCCACTCCACCACAAACTAGACCACCCATGGCAATAGACCCGTAAATCTCTTATGGGATGCCAACATCTTTATGGCAGTGTTTGCATACTCACGAATTCGTCACCACAATTTGGGTCTGGATCTGGGGCTAATCAATTCATGACAAATAACCAAGGGTCAGTAGGTTATAGTACATTGCCTATCCTAACCACAGAAAATCAGATGGCTTTTAGGTAATTAATGGATGATAGTAACCATAATATGATAGGAGTGTTAACACAAACTATGCAAGAGATCTTCGCCCCAATAGTACAAAATGTAACTGTGACAAACAGAGAAAACGCGGATAATATGAGTCTAATAGCGATTTTCTGCCGTAAAGGCGAGATGTAACTGTGCATTGGTTCGAGCAAACGCACTCTATCATAGAACAAATTGCTGATGACCCACCCTATAGACCAGTTAGAGAGGGGGTTAATTTGGGGGCAAGGGCACAAAGGTTAGATGCCCTAGTGATTCGAGAAGAACCTCAAAGGGGATTTATAGAACCAGCGGCAAGGATCGAAAGGTTAGATGCCCCAGTGATTCGAGAGGAACCACAAAGGGAGTTATGGAACCAGGGGCGGTCGAAAGGCTGAGGTCCCAGCCGAGAAGAACAACCTAGAGGAGTTGTCATGGTGGGTCGAAATCAAGATGCTGATGCAGTCGTTCATAGAATTCGAAACGACAACATGGCAGAAAATAATTTAACCACCATGATAGAAAGGATTATGGCCCAAAACGGTCTTAATACGGGATTAGAAGGCCAAATTATGCCTCCTATAGCGATTATGTAATGCACATCGATTTACCAAGGGGATATAAGATCCCTAAGTTTACGAAGTTTGCTGGAGATACCAATGAATCAACAGTCGAACACATAGCCAGGTATCTGATCGAATCAGGAGACATAACAAATAATGAGAACCTTAGGATTAAATATTTCCCAAGTTCCCTGACTAAGAATGCTTTTACATGGTTCACCACATTGCCTCCTGGATCCATAGATACTTGACCCTCTTAGAGAGATTATTCCATGAACAGCTCTACATGGGACAATCTAAAATAAGTCTCAAGGAACTAGCAGTTGTTAAGAGGAAATTTATCAACCAATAGATGATTACCCAATAGGTTCGCACTCTTGAAATCTAGATGCACAAGAGTTCCCTAACATGAGTTAGTCGAAATGGGTGGCCGGACTATTCTATTCGAAAGAAATTAGACACACAATACTGAGGGACATGGCTCAATTAGTATAGGGTTCGACAAGTCGAAGACTAAAGGCCTAAAAGGCTGTGGCTTTTAAAAGTAATAAGAAGGAAAGAATTTCCTATGTCAAACCGAGGAAGTCAAGACTATCCTAATCAAGAGGTCTAAATTGATCTCACGAATTAAAGGTGCTCCACCTTACTCTTGTAAACTATTAGTTCCCACAAAAGGGAAAAAGAAAAGTGACAAATTCCCAAAGAAGGTGTATAACTTCGATGTAACAAAGTGTGACGAGATTTTTGATTTGCTTGTCAAAGATGGCCAACTAATTGTGCCATCGAATGTCAAAATACCTCCTTTAGATCAAAGAAAGAAAAGAGGATTTTGTAAGTATCATAGTTTCCAGGCCACAAAACCTCACAAAGTTTTTCGTGGATCCGATTCAAATGCAATTAAAGATGGCGATTGAAATTACCGACAAACCAAAATGAAAGTAGATGAAGACCTTTGATGTTGCAGACACCAATTAATCCGAGCCCGTATACATTGGAGAAATCAATATGGTGGAAGCAGATCAAGATGACACTCCATCGTGAGAGGAAAACACCGAGAATAAAAATCGTGTGTTAGTCAAATCAAAAGGAGGTTACCGAGGACGCCCATAAAAACAGAGGTTTCGATCAAGTAGCACCTTTGGCTACTTCGAAGAAATCCAGCACGAGGGCCAGGGAATCGAAACCAAGAATTGACACAAAGCATCAAGGCCCGAGGCTAAAATTGAGAAAGTCCAGATCACAAAGCCAACTCTCCTCGTAAAGAAATATGGGATACTTGGGGAGCCCAAGGAAAGTTCGACCACCGTGAAATACTCCGTAAAGTTCAAAATCCCAATCAAGATGTCAAACCCATGTGGTGGGGAGATGATGACATAAAGGGGAAGACGTGGATGTTAACATGGTGGATATGGAGAGACCGCTCGAAATGGAGGAGATGGAAAGATATTTAGAGAAAGAGAAGTACAAGATGGAGGATAGTTATGCTAGAGATGCCTTAAAGACTACCTCATGTTGTGCCACAAAGGAAATGCTAAATGATACTATGTCCCAGATAAAGATCATCTCAACCGCAGAATTGTGCACTTCGAGAGGAAACAAAGGGCACGAATCGGCATCAATCGCGCCAGGATAACCGCTATTCAGATGTTACCCTGTCGGAGAAAGTTTATTGAGTTTTAGTTCGTTGTCACAAAGGCAACCAAATGTCTAATATGCCCAAGGTGTTCTGCAGTGTATGATCAAAATGTGGCCGGAGCCTTCGAAACAATTCCTTTCGCCCCATGCTGGAACCACAAAGAAACTGGTCAGACGAGCCAACGTTTCGAGAGCAATTACACTCAACGAAGGTCTGACAGCCCTTATCCTAAAGGCGCTCGAAGGGCGACATTCAAAGTCCCCGTCAAGTACCAATGCATAAGTGGTCGCAAGTCGACCGATAAGGGAAGGATAAATGGAGAAGCAATGAACGAAATGCACGCCACGCCATGACGTATAGAAGACAGTTCAATACTGCAAAGAGGGAAGAAGTGAGGTTAGAAAACTACAAAGGCAAAAAGCCTATGTCAAGATCACAATGGCGCAGGCAACAGAGAATTCGAAAGGCTAAAAGGGAAGCTATGGCAGATAAAGGAGCAACTTCGATCAAAAACCAAGGAGAATCAAGCACCAACAAACCCACACCAAATAATCAACCTGAGGGCAAACCCCCAGTTAGTAGGAGACTCTTCTCAGAAACACAACAAAATGAATCGAAGGAGTACACACCAAGTCCAGAAGAAGACGAGGATATGCTAACGGACAACTTCGAATCAGAGAGGGAGTCTTCACTCAACATCAATTGCAACGTGGTATCTGTACTACCTTGTGAGTTTAGACAGGAAACTGAAATCGGAGAGCATGAGGAGGATGATACAATAGACTTGATGAAGCATGCAAGGTGCTATTACGTGATGGATAACGGAGTCGTCAAGAGCGTAATGCTTTCTTCGAGCACCCAGAGCCGCCTATGAAAATCATCCAAGCCATTGTTCATTCGAGCAAAAGTTGGTTCCCATGGCGAAATAAAGTCTTGGTGGATGAGAGGCGCAACAACTTAATGCCCCATTTCATGTCAAGAAGTTAGGAATACAAGAGGTCGACATCAAACCACACAACATGGTACTATCCAATTATGAAGGAAAAGTAGGCCATATCGAGTGGTCCAAGTAGAGTTGACAAGGATCAAGTTGCGCACCCACCATGTTCATGGTGATCAAGCCAAAGCCAACTACAACTGTCGCTGGGAAGAGAATGGATCCATGGCATGGAGCACCCTTCATCAATGCATCGAGGTTAGTTTTATGGAGAGAGGATGGTATTGTGGAGAACATCAAGCGGATCGTAGTTATTTTATGACAGCAGCTAACTTAGTCAATAAGAGAAATTATGATAAATACCTAGCCAAAATAGCTCCTTGTACCCCAAGTGACGAAATCAACGAAACCAGAATGCACACTATTATATGACCCTTCGCCATGATGGCATGTATTGGGATAGGAAGATAATTAAAGGAGACGAAGGAGTCAAGGCAAGACGAAAGACGGCCAGCAGTCGAGTTCGACAACCTTGCTCATGATCGAGTCCTCCTTCTTCAAAGGATTTCGCCTATATGGTCGAGAGCGAATGGAGAACCACCTTAGAGGTGAAATAGATAATATGGCTGCAAAAGTGAACAAATAGATGGGGATGGCTCAAAGACTCACCTTTGAAGAACACGAAATAGATCAAAGGCTAGATGCCATCTATGATAAAGAACCCTTAGGCTTCGAGAAGGACCCCACAGACTCAGATGCCAAAATGTTAGCACAGGATCCACTCGAAGAGGTGAATTTGGGGGACGACAATACAAAAAGAATAACTTACATAAGCGCAAGACTCAATCCAAGCCTCAAGCAAGAAGTGATCGAAGTTCTCAAGAGAAACAAAGATTGCTTCGCTTGGGACTATGGTGAAATGCCTGGTTTGAAGAGAGAGTTAGTGGAGCACAAACTTCAAATTAAGGATGGAAAGAAGCCCATCAAGCAAACTCCTAGAAGATTCGCACCAGCAGTTCTCACAAAGATCAAAGTTGAAATTGCAAGGTTGCTGCGGTGCAGATTCATCAGAACCACAAGGTATGTCGGATGTTAGCAAATATAGTACCTGTTATTAAGAAAAATGGCTCTCTGAGAATTTGCATAGATTTTAGGGATTTAAATACTGCTACCCCTAAAGATGAGTACTCCATGCTTGTGGCAGAAATGTTAATAGACTCTGCTGCAAGATTCGAATACTTAAGTATGTTAGATGGATACTCTGGGTATAATCAGATTTTTATTGCTGAAGAAGATGTTGCCAAGACAACATTTCGTTGCCCAGGAGGAGCCTTAGGCACTTACGAATGGGTAGTGATGCCTTTTGGTTTAAAAAATGCAGGAGCAACTTATCAAAGGGCAATGAATTCAATTTTTCATGATTTCATTGAAACCTTTATGCAGGTGTATATTGATGATATAGTCATCAAATTTGTATCTGCAGAAACACATTTGCATCATTTGAGCCAATCGTTCGAAAGAATGAGAAAGCATGGCTTAAAAATGAACCCCTTTAAGTGTGCATTATTTGTGCAGGCTGGAGATTTCCTTGGCTTTGTGTTCATAAGAAAGGAATCGAGATAAACCAAAATAAGACCAAAGCCATTATGGAGACGAAATCACTTACATCAAAAAGGGAGCTGCAATCTTTGCTAGGGAAGATTAACTTTCTAAGAAGGTTCATTTCGAATCTAAGTGGAAGAACCCAGGCTTTCTCTCCGTTACTTCGTTTAAAGCAAGGCCAAGCCTTCGAGTGGGACAAAGCACATCAGGAGGCATTTGACAAGATAAAAAGATATCTCTCTCAGCCTCCTATCTTGTCTCCACCTTCATGGGGAAAGCCCATGAGATTATACATATCCGCCTCTGAAGTTAGTATAGGTAGTATGTTAGCACAAGAAGATAGCAATGGCATCGAAAGAGCCATATACTATTTAAGTAGGGTATTGAATGATGTAGAAACTAGATATAGCAATATAGAAAAGCTATGTCTCTGTTTGTACTTTTCTTGTATGAAACTTAAGTATTATATAAAGCCTGTTGATGTTTATGTTTCATCTCATTTCGATGTTATCAAACACATGCTTTCGAAACCAATAATGCATAGCAGAGTTGGTAAATGGGCTTTGGCTTTAACAGAATATTCTTTGACTTTCATGCCTTTAAGAGTCGTGGAAAGGTCAAGTGATTTTCGATTTTATGTGGACCATTCACGGTCGAAAAGACTATCATGGGTTACGTTGAAATGCAACCTTGGAAACTATACTTTGATGGTTCACCCATAAGGATGGAAGTGGTGTTGAGTTCTTATAATTTCTCCAAGGAATTCCAACAAAATTCAAGTATAAGTTAGATGGTCCTCGCTGTTCGAACAACGGTCAATACGGCTTTATTGTTGGACTTGAAGCTTTGTTAGAATTGGGGCAACTAGAGTCGAAATTAAAGGTGATTCGAATTAGTGGTCAAGCAAATAACAAAGGAATACAAATGCATAAAGGAAAATCATGACATACTTCATTATAGTTAATGTGCTACTCGTAAAATTCAATACATGGATATTCAACATATACCAAGAATAGAAAATCAAGAAGCAAATGACCTAGCACAGTTGGCTTCAGGATATAAAGTTTCTACCAAGAACTTTAAGGATTTGGTTGAATTAAGAGGAAGGGTTATGGCTACTAGACTCATACCATCAGATTTAGAGAATATAAAATTAGGTTGCACCGATAAACAGGGATTCGAAGTACTAGCCATAGACACCTTATCAGCTGCAGATTGGCGAAGTCCACTCATGAGTTATTTAAAAAACCCAACATTGAATGTTGATAGGAAAATAAAATATAGAGCATTATCATATGTCCTCATGGGAAATGAATTGTTCAAAAGACCTGTGAAGGCGACATCGAAATGCCCGGGAGAAAGTGAGGCATACTTAGCATTGTCAAAGTCCACAATGGGGCATGGGGCACATCAAGTGCCATAAAATGAAATGGTTGTTATTTCGATATGGTATGTATTGGCCCAGTATGCTCAAAGATTGTATAGATTTTGCTAAAGGTTGTGAAGAATGTCAGAAACATGCAGGGATTCAACATGCTCCTGCAAGTGAGTTGCATTCGATCATTAAACCATGGCCCTTTAGAGGATGGGCATTAGATTTAATAGAGAAATCAATCTCGCTTCGCCTAAAGGATGTAAATATATCTTGGTGGAATAGATTATTTTACCAAGTGGATCAAGCAATACCATTAATAGTCACCGATCAAGAGGCTATTATTGAGTTCATATGTAAATGTATTATCTATAGGTTCGGATTGCCAGAGAGCATAACCACGCACTCAAGGTTCTCAGATTTATCGGTAGAAAGATGCAAGAATTTGCTCAAGAGATGGGGTTTATATTACTAACATCAACACCATATTATGCTCAAGCAAATGGTCGTCAAGCACCAATAAAGTGATAATAGGTTAATTAAGAAACATGTTGGTAAAAAGCCAAGGAGTTGGCACAAGACTTTAGACCGATACTATGGGCCAGAGAACATCTCCTAAAGAAGCTACTAACACCACACCTTCCAACTAACATTTGGTCATGATGCTTCTACCAAGAGAAATTCATCTACAATCGTCAATTCAAAGACAAAACGAGATCCCATCGCATTATATTGGGAGATGATGATGAATGAGTTAGTTGAGTTAGACGGTTAGATTGCATGCATTGGAAATCCTAATGAGGCAAAAGGAAAGAGTAGCTAGGGCATATAATAAAAGGGTGAAAGCTAAAACATTCACTATTAATGACTTAGTCTGAAAGTCATATTGCCTATGGACAAGAAAAATAAAACATTAGGTAAATGGTCACCTCATTGGGAAGGACCTTTTCGAATAGTTAGGACATTTTCAAACAATGCATATGAAATCAAGAGTTGGTCGATGATAAGCGAATCTTAAAGGTTAATGGGAAATATTTAAAGAAATATAAGCCACCGCAGGAGATTCAATAATAACAACATAGTCGAAACATTATAAAGGAATGCCAAATGGTAATATATATTGCCAAAATGGCGTTGTCGGATATTACGCATCAAAATTCAACCCAAATTCAAGATTAGTTAAACAAACAAAAATTTAAAATATGCATTGTTCCTCAATCTTTCAAAAGTACTTCTAAAGGACTCAAGCCTTTGTTGAGTGAAGCGCCTTGCTCCTTCCAGGTAGCTACTTCTCCTTGTTGCTCACCGCTTCCATTTCGCAAGTCCTTTGTTGAGAAGTTCTTCAACCGATTGTCGCAGATTGGTTTCATATGCCAATTGTTGTTGTTGAGCCTCCTTAACCTTTGTTGGAGCTCTTGAATTTGCTTTTCCTGAGAAGAATAGACCGAGCTCGAGTTTCATAGTCGCTTGGCTTGCTTTATATGCATGGCTTGGTCTTCGCTTCTTTAGAGAGTCAAGCATGCTCATAAGCAAGATCCATGGCAGTTCGCTCTTGGACCTTAGTAGCAGCAAATTGCCTTGAAGAATACACCACCAATGCTTATCCAACAAGGTTTGAAGATCAAATAATAGGTGTCGATCGGCAAAGAGCAGGTGGCGAGGTTAACTTGCGTAAGAAGCTCCTTCATAGTATAGAAAGTTGTATTATCCTTCTTGACCACTTCGAACAAGTCCACATCAAGGATTGTTCTCCTAACTTTGTTAAGGAGTACAACTCTATCATCCGAGGGCAATGGATCGTTAGTCTAATTAGTACCAAATTTCTAGCAAGAGGAGTATCCCTTGAGCTAATTTAGCTTCATATACCCAATTGGGTCATTACGCCTTAGAGAGCTAACTCTTCACCATTTGAGAGTGGGAATTTCCATACGCAAGGGAGTCACATCCATGTCAACCTCCATAGGCTCATTAGTCTGGTCACCATCACCTTCACTCTTGTCCTACTCGTTGTCTTCTCCTTCATCAACCAGATCCACCACTTCGATTAAATTAGTTTCACCATCGTTAGCATCGACTGCTCCATCGCCGAACCGCCTGGGCTTCGCCTTCCCCTGCATCCTTCTTCCGCATTCTTCACTCTATTGGGAAGAATTAGCCTTTTCCTCTCAAAGATGAACAACCTTTGGGCTCTCTTGAAGGGTTTCGAGAGGAGACTTTGAGGGGAAATCGTAGAATTTCTCAGATTTATCAGCGCTGCTTCGCTTGTTTCTTTTAGAGGAGGGAAGTGCCTTGGCCATCTTGTTGCTCAAGCTCCAATGAATCGCCATGTTGGAGGATCCTTTGTTTTGCACAAGATTACCGGAGTCCCCATGAGGAGAAGAGTTGATTGAGCAATCTTGATGGAGGAGTCAAGTAGTGGGATTTGGGTTCAAGTGTCCTACGAGACAAAGAAAATTAAGAATATGCACCAAGGTAATGAATAACTATTTTGTCAAAAATTCAATTCAATTTACCGTGGATTATCGAGGAAAGGTTATCGTTTATATGTTCCAACATTACGCTGGAGGTCAAGGTGGAATTTTGGATTTTGTTGAGGAGCAACATCTCCGAATCGAGTCCAAATGCTAGTAGGCTCAATGCCTTTAGAAACTTTTTTCTCGCTTCTTCTTCAAGCTTGCAATTCCACCAACCTTGGGATTCTTTCCAGGGTGCTTGGTTTTTTCTTCGAGTGGTTGGTGGAAGTCCGTTAGTCCGAAAAGGTTTAGACATGAGTTAGATCTAAATCACAAACTTCGCTTTATTCAAACATCGTGGTTAATTGATTACCTTGGAGTTGGAACATTTGTTATTGCCGTGTTGTTGTTGCAAGAGTTGTTGTTGGTATGGCTCGAGGCACATCATCATTAGTTTCGATGCATTGTTGGGAGGTACTTCCTCTTTAGACTTCAAGCAACGGCTTTATCCCGATGGCTAAAAACCAAACAATTAAAGTAAAATGTTAAAATAAAGAAAGTAAGAAACATTTGGGATTTTCCTACATTCGTGACTGCCTTGATTAGATATAATCGATATGGCGTAAAGGTCATAGCTAAGATGTCCTGGAAATTATGGAGCCAATGACGCCCATGTCATGCCTCGATGGCTTTAGTTTCTTTTGAGATTTGTATTTGAACATCTCTTTGCAAGTCAACCACCAAGGGTATGGAGGAAACCAAGCCGAGCCGCTCGAGGTAGGCCTAGGAAATTTAGGTGGATGCATTTCAAGTGCCAACCTATACCTATCCTCGTGTGACAACCTCAAGGAAGTTTGAACTTAGAAAGTTTTTCTTTAAATTTTTCCTTCAAGGTTTCGGATGCTCGATACAAGTGGTTTCCAAGCCAGAGATCATAAGTAGTTTCAAATAATTATGAAAAGCCCTAATCTCTCCGCGAGTGAACATACCTTTCTTGGAGTGTACCGCACATCGAACGATTAGTTAGTTTCGTTGAATGGTGATTGTGTCAACATATAAGATTGGTAGAACTTAGTCCACCATTCCGTAAACTCTTTCACAGAAATGTGTTGGTTCAAAAGGTAGTAGTTCGAATCGAGGAAAGTCTTGATATCGCTCTTGTTGCAGCTTGGCTTCTTGCTTTAAAGGTTCACCTGTATGATGGCACTGGTTTGGAAAGAGGTTCGTGGATTAACCGACACGGGCCAAATTGTCCGGAGACAAAGTTAGGTTGATAGGCAAAGAGGAAGATTTGATTTTTGGAAGGAGGATTCGTGAGGAAATTAATCTAGGAGCAAAAGGCTTTCCAAATATCTTGAATTTCTTTACTTTTAACAACTTCGAAGAGACATGGTGAACCATGATGGTCCATGAGTCCTTGAAGCGAAGGGTGCCATGGTCTCTTCAAATTTGTGTCTCTTGAGAAAATCATGATATATCCGAGAAAAGGACTTTGAAGTCATCTTTGTCATCATTCGAGTGAGTTTTCGCACTTTGTACCTTCAATAATTCTATCCGCTATCTCTCGATCTTGTTCGACAACGGTGTCTAGCTGATAACGAGGATTAGAACATGGCATTGAGCCATAATTGAGCAACCGTAGGGCCAGGATGTTTTGGGAGTATGATTTCAAACTCAAACGGCCGATCTTAAGCTTTCATAAAGGTCAACAAGTTCATCAAACATACTCTCCTATTCTCATGTAAGTCCCTAGCTGGGATAAACTCGCATACTTGCAAGGATCTCGCTATGTAATACATATCTTGACACTATAAAGTCGAAGGCAATGTGTTCTACATCCGAGACGCTATCTCCTTCAAAGGTGGTAATGGCTAATGAATTTGAAAAGTCGCTAATTTGACATCAAGTCAATAACATGGAGTGTTCTTCATTATCGTGGATGTAAGTTTCTCCCATCGTGAAAGACCAAGGATGGCTACTATATCGAAAAACGTATGCTATCATTCCGCCAGAAGATGAAAGTCTTGTAGGTGCTATCCCGTAAGTATAGTGAGGCAAATAAAGGATGACTATAGGTGAAACCCGGTTTCGACAACTTAATCGATTATAGATTCCTAATTCCTCCCATCGATGGGATTTCTTGGCTTCTACTTTGGTGAGCCGCTTTGGTAAGCTATGTCGAGGTAAGGTGATCGAAATGGTTTAAAGTTACTCTTCACATAATCTAACACAAAGGGATCTTTTGGGAAACGGTTGAGTTTCTATGGCTTTCTAATCGAAGACTCGCCATATTTTCGCCCTATCTTAGGGATATCCATTTTATTAAATAAGGGTTTGAAATTATAATGTGGAAGATTTTCCTAGTATCTTTCAAGATTTCAAAACTCGTAAGAGGACCCATTAAAGCAAACCTCTTCCAAAGAAGTTAGTTGGAATCAATACCGAGAGGCGCATAACATTTCTTTTTCCTTGAGATCGATTGAGGGATAAACATGTATTGACCTTGGTAAGTGCCTACTTTACTCTCCATGATTGTTCTGTGTTCTTGTTCTTCTTCTTGGAAGTTTTCTTCACTGATGATGTTGTTGAAGACATTGTTGAAGATTGTTGGAAGTTTTAGGGTTTTAGTGAGAGTAGAGGAAGAAAAGTTTCGAATGTGGGAAAAAGAATAAAAGACTAAGTTGATTAGTTTTTACAGGTGGAAGTTTAAACATCCACTAAGTAAGACTAGGATACGGGAGTCGTGGGTTGGATCGTATGAGGTGGCGTAAAGTCGATATTGGTAATAAGCATGATTAAACATAATCATTACTTTTGAAACCGCACTATGCCGTGATTACTAGTTCAATACTTAAGAAATCCAAGAGGCGCCTTGATTGACGTGGTGAAGTCATACACAGAAATATCATGATTACTCAAAAGTCACATCAAAATCTTGTAACTATATTTAAAATAAGTATTTTCAAAAGATTCAAATACATATTTTAAAGGGCATTTTGTTATCAAGATTTTGATACATGTAGTTCAAATGAAGCAATATTGATGTTTCGTTGAATAAAACAAATGTTATAGTTCGGAATGGAAGAGATTGTTCTTTGAACGGACATGTCGAAGCTCGGAGCTCCGAATAATAGTTGTGAAGACATATTTAAAGAAACTTCAAAATGGTAACAAGACTATGTCCGTGAAGGTTGTGAAACGAGTTCGCTTTTTACAGAGCGCTTGAAATTCAAACGTAAGCGGGATATTAGAAATTCAAATATATATGCGCTGGAGCATTCGAAGACGCGTGGAGGCTAGAGAGAAGCAATGCTCTGCATGCTATGAACGTGGCAGAATCTTATAAGCAAGACCGTTATGGTCGAAGTAGTATAAATAGAAGTCTTAGTGTTAGGATTTCATGTGTCATATCTATTGTACAAAATTCAGTAAACATTCAAAATACCACATGGATAGGGAAACGAATGCTCGAACAATGTACGTATGATAACACCAAACATTTATAATTCAGTAAAACTCTTTATCTTTTCCAGTTTATCTTCCATTTTCATGTCAATGTCATTCAAATACTTTTACATTCAAAGTCATTTACTTATTTCTTGCATTTAAACGTTGTTCTTCTATTCGAACTTGTTACACATTTCAGAAACCTTTTTACATTCATGTCTTTACATTGAAACATTTATATTCATGCTTTTACATTAAAGTCTTTACATTAAAGCCATTTATTCTTTTCTCGTATTTAAACGCTTTTACATTCGAATCTTTAGTCATTTAGTCCAATTTTACATTGATCTGCTTAATTATGTCATTAAATTCCTTTAGTATGGCAATCAAGTAAGTTGGATGTTTCTAAAACACTTTAAATAAAAAGTTAATCATGAATACCAGCTTTTACTAGTAGATTTATCCAAACGACTAATACCCCATAGGATCAATCTAGTCGATCCCTGCAAGTTACCGAGAGATTAAATAATACATTAAGATTATTTGATAGTTTGGAGGACTAGCGGTTGTTTACGTAAATCACCGTAAATGCTAGTCCTATTGTTCGGTACTTTTTTCCACTCAATTCCTTTTCACTCAATCCTTCGCTTATATGCATATTAAAACTCTTTTCTTACAAAGGGTGCAATAACCATTTCAACTTTCCCCGCATATGTTTTGTTTGTATATTATGCAATGTAGGGACCCTTATCTCACATTCATCTGACCAGCCACGTAAGATCAGATGGGTTTCTTCATGGACTTGGGCTCTTCTTGCTTCCAACACCTCCCGGAATCACGGCAATATCAAGCCCATTTCTAAACTCTCATCTTTTAAATTAATTTATTTTTATGTAAATGATTTAATTTTTGTGCGATGTACTAAATAATAATTAGTTCTGATAGTTTTTATTTGATAATTTATCGATTAAACTATTAGTCAATTTCCTATCAAATAGAAAAAATCCATTCTAATAATTATTTAAATTTCCGATTGTATTGTGTGATAATTGTTCGTTTATTCGCTTATTCGGTATTTATTCACCATTGTACACTTCGCACACACAACTAAATGTTAAAATTAATCCGATTCTGCTTCGATTGGCTCATATGCCGATTTCTTAAAGGGTCTCATGGTTGGGATGGCATAATATCTCACGAGATTAATTAAACCTTGTTGCTTTAATTAATCATAACTCGAAAATAACATTGGTCTATATACCAATCGTCCATGCACCAGTGGTCTCATGGTCAGATAGGAGCACCTATCCTCACGAGGTTAATTAAGTCCATATACTTAATTAATCATAACCCGATTCCATATTCCATCTCAAAGACGTATCTCAAAACACTTTCATAATTATCCTACAAACCTCGATCCAATGTCGAGTGCATTTTCAAAGCCTCTTCTTAATAAAATCCAAGTTTTTAAGTCGTTGGACGCTAGGTCAATTGTTTAAAAACTTGTCCCCAAATAAACTCTTAGTCTTTAAGTCGTTGGACGCTAGACCGCTTGCTTGAAGACTTCTAAATAACGTGAAACTCTTTCACCTCACTCTTTCATAAGAAAACCTTTTGGGTGATAGACCACTCGTCCGAGCATTAGCTCCTTTCTAGTAGTTGAATCGTAAGACGTTAGTCCTATTGTTCGGTACTTTTCACTCACTTAAAAATAATCCAACTCACTCAATTCCTTTTCGCTCATATGCATCATCAAACTCTTTTCAAAGAGTGTGCAATAGTCATTTCGAACACGAACGAGGACTTAAGCTTTTCAAAAAAACTAAACAAGTCCAAATTCAAGCATTTGAAATGTCTAATGCACGATTTTTCTTATAAAATCAACACAACCAACTTAAAACATTTTTGAGAAGAACTACGGAGTTTTGACTTTCCCATTGAACGAGGGAATACATAGGCACACGGCTTCGAAACCGTGCCAAACTCAAAATAATAATGAACAAATCCTTTTCTCCTTTTTATTCATAACTTAGCAATAATCACACACACAAACACTTAGAACTAAATGGGTCCCATCGAGTACGATGGATGTAAGAGTTTCTAACACCTTCCTCTTACATAACTGACTCCCGATTCCATGTTTTTGGTCGTAGACTGCCTTATCCGCATCTGTGGGGTTTTATCTATATTTTCCCGTTCCTTTTGGAACAAATAAAATTAGGTGGCGATTTCACTAGTTTTCAAATTTAAATGATTTTTGAATCGAGTCATCACAGTTGGCGACTTCACTGGGGAAAATTTTTAAAATTCTTTTTGACTAAGCGAGTCAACCCTAGTTTAGTTCTTCACATGTGTGTTGTGTTTGTTTATTGCTTTGATGTTTATTATTTCTTTATATGTTGTATATTATCCTGTTGATGTATGTTACAATATTGGGAATTTGTTGGTTATGGTTCATAGATAAGCCCAATACCCAGGCTTCTAGGAAACCTTAAGCTTAGAGTGGTTGCGTAGCTTAGGTCCACTAGACATCCGTGTCTTTTGGATCGACGTGAAGACTACACCTTAGAGTTGGTCTTTTTAAGAGAGTTGTTGCACCGCACGCTAGTGCGGGACGACAATTTTTGGACAAAGGGCCTATAACTCTAAGTATTAGGATGTCCAAACCAAGACCGACCGCTCAAAGGATTTTGAGTATCCCTTTAAGAGCCATTTTTCGGAGTATACTTTTGGAGATATTATCTTCACGTAGGCCGCTCGCGTGATGACAATATTTGTTAAAAGGGGATCTGAGACTCCAAAAAACATTTAGCAAAAAAACATTAGAACCACCTTGTATGGGGAATTGTTGGGTAGACGTCGAAACCATGGCCGACCGTCCTTTTAAACCTTTGTCTGTTTAGCTTTAACTGTAATTTTACGCATAACATCAATATGTATCGATCACATTACATTCTTACATTCGCTATTGCATTGCATTGCATTGCATTCACAAATATAAGAAATCATTTATGCTCAAAATAGAAATAATAATGCATTTGCATTCATCAACATGAATGCATTTTCTCCTCCACTACAAAAGCTCATGTCACCTTTGTTCCCCGCCGCTGATTTCCTGACTCATGGCAAGTCCGATAGACCAATTGGAACATAATCAAGTTGTGATAATAGAGGACCTGGAAGGTGTGAAAGACAAGGTGGATCAGATGTTGGAAGCCATGCTAGCTTCTTCGGAGAACAATGTCCGTGATGTCGCCATGCATCATGTCGATTCCATGTCGATTTCATCGTTATGTCTAATCCAATGTATAATTCTCCTCTGCATGTGGAGGATCCTATTCAACCTCAATTGGTGCTCAATGTTCTATCTAACGCAGTCCCCACGGTCCAAAGATCATCAAATGTTCAGGAGGATTGTAACATACATCCTCAGGCTGCTAAGAAGCCTAGGTTTTCCAACTACTTGCAAAATCCTCAAGGAACGAATCCAATGATCACCGCATCTCCTCAAGATAACCGCCGCATTTAATGTGTCTTCGACCAAGGAACAATTGAGGATATTGAAAGGAAACGATATCGTTGGTCCGATGTCGACCTTCGCTTAGTGTCGATGTCGTGATTCCACCAAAGT
Organism: Vicia sativa; assembly: GCA_021764765.1. Classification (NCBI taxonomy): domain Eukaryota; kingdom Viridiplantae; phylum Streptophyta; class Magnoliopsida; order Fabales; family Fabaceae; genus Vicia; species Vicia sativa. The sequence continues at coordinate 204,930,337 of CM038792.1, read as the reverse complement.
TTAAAATGCCAAACTTCGAAAAGTACAAAGGTGTTAGTTGTCCGTAGACTCATCCTAAGATGTTTGTTCGCAAGATGTCTCGTGACATGCTCATGATGAAGATTTTCTCATCCATTGTTTCCAAGATGCCTTAGGGGCATCTCGGATTGGTATACGCAATTGGAGAAAAAGGATGTTCACAATTGGAAAGACTTATCTTCCTCATTCCTGAAATAATACGAGTTCAACCTTTCCATGGCTCCAACCCGTATTCAACTATAAAATCTTTCTCTGAATATTAACGAGTCGTTCAAGGAGTATGCTCAAAGATGGATAGAGTTGGCCGCTCGAGTTAAACCACCAATTCTTGATAGGGAGTTGGTTGACTTGTTTTTGAATACCTTACCCAATTCATACTTCAAAAGAATGATAGGTTGTACATCTTCAAGTTTCCCTGACTTGGTGATGGTGGGAGAACGAATCGAGAGCGGTCTCATAAGTGGAAAACTCCAAGATACCTCGAGTAGCCAAGCTGATGAGGAAGAATTCTTTAGAGGTTCTCAAATGGAAGAAGAGAATTATGAAACCAATGCAATTTGGGAAGCTCCGCAAGCTCCACCTCCTGTACCTTATGGTCAACCTCCGTATATAGCAGCTGTTCAGTATCAACACCCGATGCTTATCGGTCCACGACACCAACAACCATGGGGCACTCCTCATGCAAAGAAACAAGGTCAAGGTCGGATATCAAAGTCAATGTTAAAATCCACGCATACCTCAAGTAACTGAAAGAAGGAATGCGCTTGATCCAATTCCAAAGGACCTACAACAACTACTACCATATCTAGTTCAAAGCTCGCTGGTGGTTCCCAAATTCTTAACCCACCAGTTATTCCTACCGGTTATGATCATAACGCCGATGTGGATACCATGATGGAACAGAGAGCCACCCACAGTAGGACCAGAATGCCTACAAAGCCAAGGTTCAGCTTGATCGACTGTATACTTGACTCTTCGAGGAGGGAATTTGTTTGTGAATGGCAACCCCGTACTCAAGTGAACTCCGAGCCTACTAAATTCATCTGAATTAACAAGTCAAGACAGAGCTCAAGTATCCTCAACAATGACAATCTTGTATTTCTTCACTGCATTTTTATTTGTAGCTTGTTTAATTGTTTAAACTTTGTTTGCATGTAGAAACTTGTTTGTTTTAACCTTAATGCAATGAGTATGTTTGTCTTGAAGTAATCCATTCGTTGTCACTCAATCCATTCGTTATCACTCTTTAAATGATTTAAGAGCATTTTGATACCAACGCTACCAAATCTTTCGCTCAGGCAAAGATCCGAGGGAGGATGATGATAATTGAAAAAACGCCGTGTCTCTAGTCGGTGTTTGAGTAAAACCCCTCTAACGATGTATGTGCCTTGTTTCAAATCCCTAAACACCGGAGTTATAAGGAGATAGACCTCATTAACCCCTTCGAGCCTGAAGTAGAGTTTTTCTCGCTTAGAAAACCCTCATTTTTCAACCTGTATGTAATGTTCGCTTAATCTGATCATGCTCAACTCATCAAGAGAGTGTGCATCAAAGGATACAACAATGGATATCCTTCAAAAGGTTGAGGAAGTTCAGAACCGCAATAGTCAACCTTCGCTATCAATAATGTGCATCAAAAGAAAATGATACCACATGGTTGTTCTCGCACATCGTAAGGTCAACAAATGACGACACCAAAGAACGGTTACCCTCTTCATCAACCCAAAACCCGCATAATCACCATCACTCTAACAAATCAAATATTGTGTATAGATCCACGACTTGTTCAAGAAAAAAATAAAGAAAAGAAAAATCCCGCTAAGTCGAAACTTGAAAACAAGTCGCTTAGGCAAAATTTAGGGAAATCAAAGAAAGGATTACCATCAAAGAACAAGTTGTGTGGACAAATACCAAGAGCAAAAGTGAGTGCCTGTCGTGTCCAAGAAACCTCGTATTGGTTCCTCAACCATCATAACGCCTTTCGAGAGATGAGTGCTCGTATCAGGATAGTTGAACTTAGGACTGAAGAACATCATGGAGAATGGGCGGGCACCAAATATTTTGAGCCTAAAAAATTTTTTCTAAAAAACCCGTGAACTGCACTAATGCTACAACCCTCAAAAGTCCTAATTGAAGTATGGGTTAATTAAAAGCATACAACGACGAGATCGCGCATCGACTCTATAGTGTGTGTTAAGTATCCGTGTTGGTATCATATGCTTGTCTTATCTTCATAAAGAAAAGTTTTCAATGTGGCACTCTAAAAGTGTTTCGCTCAAAAAAAAAAAAGTCGTAATGTTTTTCATACAAAACTTCAAGACACATAAATGTTGCAATAAACAATCTTCTACATGTAAAACAATTATTTGACATTAAAGAAGTTCACATAATGAACATCAGTGAAAAGTTTAACTTTGTCCAAAGAAGAGAAACTTGATTACTCCATTGAGTTAAAAGTTAATTGTATCAAGAAGCATGGCGTCTAAGGACTTCTTTGAGCATATCACAAGTTGTTTTCTCAAGATTTTATTAACTTGGGGGAAATTAAGTCGAAATTATGTTCCTCAAACTTCTGCCAACCTGGGGGCAGATCCTTAAAGAGCAATCAGCGGATGGTTTGGTCCTTCTCAAAGAGAGGATAACCTAGGACAACCGTCATTTCAAGAATCACCACTAAAGTACCATCAAGAAGTGGAAGTTTTCTAAGGCTAAATTGGGGCATTTCGCTTAAATCTCGTAACTAATCGCCGCTTCGAGGCAATTACTTCGAGACGTCGAAGACTTCAAAAAAAAACCTCTCATTCCATCAAGTTAGTTGCTCACTGTAATACGGTGAACTGACTTTGAGATTTTTGTATCGCAAATGTGCGGATAGCAAGAGTCGCCACCGACTTTTCTTTTATCCAATTAAGGGAAGGTAAAAGCATGTAAAAAGACCTTCGTTAGATTCTCGAGTAAGGGAGAAGGTTATGAAAAGGAAGGTATTAGCACCCCTTTCCATCCGTAGTTATCTACTGCTCTAGTTGCTCTTAGATCATTTAAAAAGTGCTTTCTCGTGTTTGACAAAAATATTTTGAAAAAGGCATTTTTTGACTTTGTAATGATTCATGTAGGAATGTATACAAAGTGTTTGGAAATGTTTCGCTTTGAAAAGAGTTTGAACTTTGACAAAAAGAGTGAGGTGTGAAAAGTATTTTGATAGAGCAAGCAACTAAAAGTCTTATTACCTACCTTTAATTGGTCGTGTTATTTTATGTTCCTTTATAATAGTGCTATCCATACCATTAGTTGGTAGGTAACCCTATTCGTTGGATGTGGACATTCAAGGACATCTGATGATCATAGAAAGCAACTCAGGAAGTATCCTAGCACATCCGAAACTATCATCATTTTCAGAGGCAACAATCGAGTGTCAAGATCATGTATTCGTGAGGCTACATCGTGGGTCTATGATCTTGTATCAAGGGACTATGATGATATATTTGTAGGCAACGGTGCTAGGATACCCTACGCTCGAGGGACTCACCATTTATATTCGTAGAAGGCAACGAGAGAGAACTACCCTACGGGTGCATGTGAAAAGAGTGTGTTGATTTCGTATTTTATCTGGATTTATGAGTGATCTATGTCCAATTTTATCCGCCATACACGCCTAATTACTAGCGCTTATAGGGTGCGTAAAGTAAATCATGAAAGTAAAGTGCGGAAAGATAAAGTCCTACGCTATTACATGGCTTGGGGCGTATACATAATAAGAGTGCGGAAAATAAAAGTCCTAATTAAACTATTACATCCCATAGGCAATTACATAATTGAAAAGAAAAGCAAGAAAAATCGTCCGAATCGGTACAACCTGTGAACAGATACATAATCTGAAAACGGAAGAAAATTGCATAAGAGGAAAATGTTAGTAAAAATAAATATTTTTGAATGAGGAAAAAGGTTTTGTGTTAGTAATGACATTAATATGATAAAATAAATTTTTGGTAATTTTCTGAATTGATTTGATAATTTAAAAACAATTAAAAGTCATTTAAATGATTAATTAGAAATTAAATTAAATATGCATGCAAAAATAATAATTTTTATATTAAAAATTAAATAAACATTTTTCTGATGATTATGCAAAAAGTAAATATTTTTGGAGTTTTTTAGATGCATGATAAAAATATTTGAAGATAAATTAAATTAATATGAAAATATTAAAGAAAATAAGAAAAGTATGTTAGTTTCAAAAGAGCAAAATATATTGGTCTTGCCAGATTCGAACCGAGACCTCCTGAAACACGCCACGCCCATGCCTTAACCATCGCCAACGCAAGACTTGGTGTCATGTAAATGAAACGGAGCCGCTTTTAAACAAATTTGATTTATGGAATTAAATCACGCAAGAACACCTTCTTCTTCGTTTGAATTTCTGGGAATTTAGCGTCGGCTGAGTTCGACGCTATGGCCCCTGCAACTTTCAAAAATCAAGCACAAGCAATATAAATAAGTTTTGAAGCCATGGTTCGCTTGGAAACATCATTCTAAACACGATGGTGGTCTTAGATTTGTCCAATTTTACGTATTTCGTGAGTTCCCAATTCGAACAGGGAAACCCTAGCCATGGTAATTTCTGATTCAGGCCACTAAAATGCAATTAAATCATCCAGAAAGCTTGCAAACTTTGTTCTAAACACAAAACAAACATCAAAACATGTTAAAAATGCATGAATAATAGAAATCAAAATTTGAAAAAAGTATGAACAAACCAAAACTGGATTTCGTGATTCTTGATGTTTTGAATGATGTAAAGGTCTGGATCGACTCCAGGGACTCCAAGGAATGCAAAGGAATGCTTAAAACCAATTGAATCGAGCTGGAACTATGGCTGCAAGTTGCTTGAAAGGCACAGTTTTTTTTACTTAGGTTAGGTTCCTCCAAGCAATTTTTCGTCTTGTTCATGTGGTATGCATTGTACATTTATAGTGGATGGATTTTAAATGAATTGAAGAACAAATAATGATCAATCAATGTAAAAATATTTGATTTTGTATGAAATCAAATCTTTCTTTTTGATCAAATTTCAATCAAATTTTGCCAAATCTATGTAAATTTCAAATTTGCCACTTGTGTGAGTTACTTGGATCTCAAGCATGAGAAAAATCAATTTTGCATTTAATTTTGATTTTATACCTTATTTTTAAATTTAATTTGCTTTTAAATGAATAAAATTCAAATTAAATAGAAAAATAAAGACAAAATTCGTGGCATTGGGCTTGAAGGTTCCAAATAAGATAAGGAACAAGTTTAAACCAAGAAAACTAGGCCCATTTGCAAAATTTTGGATTTTTATTTCTCTTTGTGCACCTCTTCAAAATGCCCAACTTGTACAAGGTGTATTTTGCTCAATTTTCCACATTTTGAGTGTTCTTGGACTTTTAGAAAGCTCTAGGTGTCCTATAAACAACCTCTTTGGTTTAATCTCAATTGAGTTTCCATTCTCAATAATCTTCAAAACAAAAGTTGACTTTTGTTGACTTTGAAAAGGCCTAATGTTTTGATCCATACCTCCAAATGAAGCATTTTTGAACATTCTGTGAGACATGAAGATGTAGAGAATTGAATTTCCTTCAAAATGAGAGGTGGTGGAAAAATTTCCGAAAGTATGAAGAAGTTATGCTCACCAAAGTTCAGCTTGACTTTTCACTAAAAACCCTAATTTGGAAAGTTCGCTTTGAGCAAATCTTGAGTTTTCTTGATGAGTCATGATCAACCCTTGATCAAATGATGAATGTGACTTCAAATGAGGATGTTGACCAAAATCGTGAAGTTTGACCGTATGTTGACCACAGTTAACTTTTTGTCCAATACAACTGATTTTCAACCATCTGAGCAATTGTCTGAGGAAACTTGACTTGTGAGGCTTGAAACTTGACATGGAGATTCTTTGAAGCATATGAGGAGGCATGATGACCATAGGAGATGTTGGAGGTCCATCTGGATCTGAGAATAGCCAAACCCTAGTTTGGGTTAATTGTCTAGGAGAGGGTTTATTTGATCAACTCTTGAGGAATCCTTGAGTATGGATGTATGAAATGTCTTGAGAAGTAGGAGGGCAAATTTTGGGGTATGACACTCACATGTTGTCTCGACCGGTATTTACTTCAGAGACGAGGAGTCTCTAAAGCTCATCCCGGGCAAGTCTTCCTATGTTTGCATAGCCAATTATCCAAATGCAAATTAATCAAGAAGTCACCGTGACACATGAAGTACCTCCAAAGAGCATATTGGTTCATGCTATTTCTATAGCACGTGAAGTTGATCCTTCAAGATCCACCAATCAAGAGCGGCCGCCGAGATACGGTAATATCTTAAAGGATCTATCAATCGAGGGCATCTTGCATTGGAATTCAAGATTCCGGCAAGATCTCAAATATCGGATCACCGAAGTCGCTCGGCATCCTCTCAAGGCAAATATCATCAAAGCCTCAACAGACAAAATGATTATATACAAACAACCTTTCAAGATTTTCAAGATACTCAAGGAAATATTCTCACAAGTATCAACAAATTGCTTTAAATTTGAGTATGGGAATCATGTCGAAAACTTCCTTTGATGGGAAAATTGTTTCAAGAATCTTTCTTGGTCTTAACTAGTCGATAGTCAAAGCACCTTCATGCCTTACCAATCATATAAACAAACGTATTGCATACACTAACATAAATCATGCATTAAATCATGCATCTCATATTGTGCAATACAAATTCGACCTTGTCGGGTATCATTAAAACTAGCTTCACGCCTGTAGTCAGCTTCTAGTCCGATCATATCATTAAAATCCAGCCTTGTCCGTAGTCGCTCGTCTCGATCATTATCATTTAAATCTAGTTCGCCTCGTAGTTAGTTCGCCTAATCATATCATTAAAATCCGCCTCGCCCCGTAGCGCTCGCCTCGATCATATCATTTAAATCTAGTTCACGCCTCGTAGTCAGCCTCGCCTCGATCGCTGAGTTAAATCCAGCCTCGCTTGTAGCCGGGCCACGCCCGTTGATTAAAATCATTTCACCGCTCTGCCCGTGGTTAATATGTTTTCACCAGCCTGCCGTGGTCAAAATGTTTTCACTAGTTTCCGCCGTTGTTAAAATCATTTCACCGCTCCTCGTGGTTTAACTTAAAATCGCCTCGTCTCGACGATTTTTCTTTCAAGGTCAAATTTTATTAGGCACACATCTAATAATCCATACATGCATTCATAAATCATTACATAAATCATCGCATGCATCGCCATGTTGCTTTACTCGTATATATCATATACAATATATTCATGCATAAACCCTAGTCGACTCGGGGTCTTTTCATAATGAAGTCAAGTGCAAGCGTAAGACTATTTCAAATGGAAACTTAGTTCTTCTCCCTATTACAAGTTGAATGCTTAGTCGAAGATAAATTGGCAAAGGGCATCAATTCTCGTCAATTTCTTCCCGAGAAGTGGTTGATCATCCCAGTGAACTCTCGTGTCAACGGAATTTTCCACTGGATCTCCCTGTTGTAGTTATCTTTAGAAGTTTTCTCCATCAAAGCTTCATCCGCTCCCAAGTGAGTTTTCCATCGTGATTACCATTGCGGTATCCCCAAGATTCTTATTCTCAACCAAGATCCGCTTAGATTCTTGCATCTAACAATCTCTCAAGAAGTCGTAGTGGCGCACCATGGTAGATCCGACCGAGCTGTTCTCGCTAATCCCCGGAATCGTGTGTTTATTTCCCAAGGCATTCCTCGCTTATTCAATGTAAGTACGCCTACTAGGTGAGATGTTAGAGGATTTGGAAGATCCATGGCAACATCAAACTTTTAAACATGTCAAGTAGTTGTTGCTATGTTGAAGATTTATCCACGACGAAAGTGTTTATCCCTCGATGGTGTTGAACTTGATTCATATCTCCCCAATGTAATTATCTCTTGCTTATTGCACCATCGCTATCTCAACAGCCTACGAGACAAAATGATGATTTTTCAACGTTAAAATGGTTCAACATATCTCAGATATGCTTGTTACATCCTCCCGCCATCGAGGTGTTAGCTTGTCAACTCGGGGCATTCTCTAATGCATTTTAAATTGCCATCTTTCCTTCTACAAGGGTTACCGTGGAATCTTTCAAGTGGTGGACCGATATCTGTAAATTGGTGCATTATCCATGATGCATTTGAATCTTTCCTCTTCCAACAATATCAGAAATCACATACTCTTTGCATCAAAACATAAAAATCATCATGCATATCATATCATGCATATCATACTCATACATTAGCTACGGCTAATCTTTTGCGTGTTTTTCATTAAACTATAAATATCCTCGTAAGGATCAAATTAAAGGAATAAGTTCCTATCTATAATTATCTTCTTTTCTACAACACAAGTGATATACTTGTTCCGATCTTAACAACTCGATGGTTTCTCAAATCGAGATTTCTTCCCTAGCTAAACAGCTTGTCTCTTCAGATGCACTTTAACATCATTAAAATTATCAACCTGAAACCTCGTTGAAGTTTTCCACACGTTCTTAAATTTCCCCAAATGAAGTTTAATTTACTCGCAAGCTAGTCTCCTTCGTAAAGGATTACTACAACATTATTCTTGGTACTTTCAAGATTTCTTCAGACAAGAATCTTCTCAAGAACCTATCAAAGTGGCTTCCTAATTTACTCCTCGAAATGTTTTAGAAAACTACATTGAACTTCCGTGTGTTTATTTCCTAGTAAGTTTTCAAATACTCAACACATAAATATCCACCAGTGTGATGTTTATTCAATCTCGTGATATTTTCTCCAACCTGTAAGTTGATCCACATATCCACTTGCTACAACGCATTGTCTATACAATGCCAAAGAAATGAAGATCTTGTCAACTCTAAGTTGTTCAACATGTCCGCATACGTTCAAGAAGATCTCTCATTACTGTGGATGTTGAAACAAGATTTACCGACTTCATAAACACTATACACACCAGTGTGCTAGATATTGATTTGTTTATCCTTAGAAGTGTATTCTCAAAAGCGCCATCGAATTGTTCTCACGGTAACTCGTGGTTACACGGTCAAATACATTCAAGATGCCATGGCCTCGCACCTTCGCACAACAATTCGATATTGTTCTAGCTATATATTTTCGTAAGGTCCGCAGTATTCCTTAACTTTTCGGATTTTTCACAAATTTCGATCATATCTTTGTTAAAGTTCATGTATTCTTTAACTCTTTAAGATCTTCTACGCTTAATTTATTTTCTAAGGTCTCGGGCATTCCTTAACTTTTCGGGTTTTCCGACAAATTCTCAATTTTATCGAATCCTTAATTTATCTTTATTTTCTTTTCTTGAGAAGTTCGGTTTTCTCATAGCATTTTCGGTAAGACATCCCGATGGCTTAATCCATTGTTTTCTTTGTCGCTGAGAAGTTCGTTTTCTTCTCATAATATTTTCTAAGACATCTTGAGATGGCTTAATCCATTGTTTTTTTCTTGTCGCCGAGAAGTTCGGTTTTCTTCTCATAGCATTTTCAAGACATCCCTGTGATGGCTTAATCCATTATTTTTCTTGTCGCTGAGAAGTTCGTTTCCTTCTCATAGCATTTTCTTTAAAACTTGATGTTCATTGCTCATTTATGGTACTCTGCTATCCCCTGTTGTTGAGATCTCCTAATTATTTCTCATTGGGTACTGCTGTATTAAGGCATTCTGTTGGTGCTTAACAAGTTTATTCTCCGCAGCTGCCTCTTCCTTGACGCTGTAGTCAAGATATCTTATTTGCTTTCTTCTATGGCATTAGTGTCCCGCATTGCAAATTCTTGTTCTTTAATATTCAATCCTTTCACCTCGAACGCTCGAAAGTCGCTCTTTTCTCACTTATCGTTTAAGATGATTGAATAGGCAACCGTCGCACCCCAAATTTTACCCCCTATTTTTCTACTTGCATTCGCTTATATAAAAATGCTATTCACTCATTGCATTTACATCATTTCGTCAGATTTTAAACCGATCAAAAGTCACCTAAATCGATATTCGATTTTTTAGTTATAAAATACCGTTATTTCACTTCATTTATTTCTACCTCACCAAGTATTGCATCGCTTTAAATTATTTATATGGCAATGATATCGATATTTCGATTTTATAAACAGATCTAAAAGTTTATCTGACATCGCAAAAATCGGGAAAATATTTCAAGTTTTCATTTTCACTCATCGCTTTATAAATTTACGATTCACAGAATCATAAAATGTGTTTTCCCTAATTTTTCGGTACATTTCGAAGTCTCATTTTTAACCGTAAGTGTTCTAAAGTCGGGTATTCTTTATTATCATTTTATTTCGATTTTAACTATTTCAATAATTTTTCTTTAATATACAAAATTCGTAGTTTATTTTAATGTACTGATTTATTTTTTCCAGATAATTTATTGTCCGAACTTTTATCATTTTTGACAATTTTAGGTATCTAATTTTATCTCCAAAAAATCAAAATAAAAAAATATACTTAGATATGTTAATTTTTGGTCTATTGGGCATATTAGCCCATTTTATGATTAAGGGCATTTTTGTCATTATAAAAATTATCTTGACCTAATTTTGTGGGTATAAATACATGATTTATTTTGTTGGTTAAAGACAAAATTAGAACGGATAAAAATGGAACAAGAGGCCAAAAATTGGGAAAAACATAAAGTTGAGGCTATCGAAAAATAAACAAATTCATCTTCTTCTCCAAACCATATACCTCCTTCTCCAAACCATATACCTCCTTCACCATCCAAACAACAGCAGTTCCCTTCAGTCAACCGCGGCCTCCTTCTCCTTACCCTCTAACCCTCATCTTCAGCAACCCCAGTTGTTACTCCCTTCACAACCTCGTATAACCCTCACCTTCCTCCCTGCTTCTCCTCTACAACCGCAACCTTCACCAACCGAAACCCTCACCGTCTCCATTCCCTGTAGTGACACACACACATCCCCTACCTCCCTTCTCGCTTTACCATCGCCATCCTCACAACTCTCCTTCCATCGCCAACCTCACCTCACACCCTCCGCTCCTTGGTCTCTCGACAACCCATACCTTCACCACTCAAACACAAAAGCTCCCCCGCCACATACCCCTTTACTCCGTCATATCTCCCTCTGCCCCTACCTCACGGCTACTTCCCTTTGTCCCACAACACCACTCCATCCCTCCATTCAACTACTCCGCAGCTATGCCCCCTCCGCCTCATTGTTCGCCTCACAAACCTCCGCTCCATCTTCCGCTTCCATCCTCCAACCACCATAAACCTTCTACAACCTTATCATACTACCACTGTATCATCACCAAATAACCTCAGTATCCCTCCCGTCTCAGCCTCTCACCTCAACTCCTATGTTGATTTCCTCACCTATCACAAGAAAGAACGTAACACCCTTCTAATTACCCGCGATTTTATAAATAATAATCGTAGTTTTATCCACAATTAAGAGGCATCACAATTTAAATCATAAAAATTGACCCAACAGTTGTCATGCTTTCACTGAAGAATAAATCATTAAATAAATCATACTTAAAGTTATGTTTAATAGCGAAAATGAAACATAACAAAATCCCGAATACATCATTCAATAGTTATTCTGGATATGTAATCAAGACACAATTCAAAACTATTAAAAATATCCATTAAAGGATTCAAACAACCGCTTCCCCAAAGGTTACATCTACCGTAGCACTATTAATCGACACGCTGGACTAATTAACCTGACTCGACTCTAGAGCTATCCTCACCAACCCAAGTACCTAATCACTCGATCTGAAATTGTTAAAGTAAGGGTGAGATTTCAATTCAATATAACATGCATTATAATGCTTAAATGCAATGTAATAATCGGATATGCTAATCCATTAACCAAACACAAATCATAATCAATTCACAAGGCAGTCACACAATGAACATGTATATAACAAACAATGGAAATTGCAACTCGAATCCATCCTAGCATGTTATATGCAATGCAGACTGCATGTGGTACCAAACGTGAACCGAGTTCACCCACCGCCCGCTTACATGTGGAAAGACAAGAAATCCATGATCCGCCTGCACCGAGTCAAGAATCCAATCCATGATTCGCCCATAACCACCGGGTCAAGAATCTAGCCTCACTACCTCCGAACCGTAAGTCTATTGGCTCGCCACTACTTCGCACAATGGGAATGAACCAATTTAACAATGCTCATGCATGCATCATAAAAGCATGCAACATCAATTCAACTAATATGATAACAACATAATTCCACATAAATACCAATACTAATCTATCACATGATAACAACATAATCATGAATTAAATTATCACAAAGCATAAACATGCCAAACGCTTACTCTTCAATCAAGAAGACTATCACCAAGATATAATAACAACACATGATACCAATACAATCATGAATAAACCACAAGGAAAAGAAAACATCACATGAACGCTAATCTCCATTCAACTTGTCAAACAATCTAAACCAATTCACAGATTATGATCTCAAACATAATTCACTTATTGCCAATCACCAATGTATCACATTCAATCATAATGAATAATCAACACAACATTGTAAGTATTAGTACTCATCCGATAACTCTGCCATTCATATTAATTTCACATTATCCTTAATTAATCCATACTTTTCAAAATCGGAGCTCGACTTCCTTTTAAAATAATTTCAACAAAATAATATTTTCCTTTTAAAAGATAGTATTTTTATTTATAATATCACGAAAACGGCACTGAATCAAGTTACGGTTTGGAAAATATGAATTTTTGAAGTTTTAGTATTTTGAAAATTGCACATGGAACCCTTGCTCACTATATACAGAACCTTCCTCGAAGTTTAAAATGAGCTCCTCGGTTTTAGAGGGGAACCCGTTCCGACATAGATAGGAACCGTTCCCCGAGTACAAAACCCCCGCTTTGAAAATAACACTGGAACTCGGTTCCTCCTTGTGGAACCGGTTCCACGACCGCAACAACAATTCGCTACTTTTGATGAAAGATTATGCATTCCTTATCTCTTCCAATCATTCCAATACGAATTGTGACTTTAGGAACACAAATTTACAACCATTTTACACCATTATAACATCAAACAATATAGTTTCATCATCCTTATTATTTATTCGACACACTAGATGATCCTAATTCCATACACCGACACAAAATAAAGGTTTCATTCCATAAACCTATAATCAATTTCCTAACGTACTCCAATTACCCGGTAGATTCCCAAAACCCATAAGGCATATTAACCGAAGAAATCACCCTCACCTCGCGATGATTCTCGATCCTTCAAGGCCGGCTTTCTCTCTCTCTTCTCTCTTCTCCAATTCTACGTGAAATAGTTTTCTCCAAAAAGATTCATCTTTTCCTTCTTTTCCTTTTATATTCCTTTTAATATTCCTTTATTTATTCCAATAAATACAAATAAGTGGTACTAGTGAGAGTAGAGTAATTTACTCCTCACACCCCTAATTACACCTCACACCTCTAATCTTTCTTTCTTCAATTGATCCAATTAATTCCAAAATATAAATATTTTAAGACTTTAATTAAATAAATAATTATTTCCCATTTATTTAATATTCGAATTAAATCGGGTGTCACAACCTCCCCACTAAAAGAGTTTTCGCCCCTAAAACATACCTTAGACGAAGTTCGGATACGAGTCCTTCATCCGACTCTCCAGCCCCAAGTGACATTTCCTTCACCGGTCCTCCCCAATCTACTCTTACCAAGGTTATCTCTTTACCACGCAGCTGTTTCACCTTCCGATCCTCACCTCGCAGGTACCGCTCAACAACAAATTTTCCCGCACCTCGCACATCATCTACCGAATCTCATGAGACGGATCCGCAATGTACCTCCTCAACCGAGATACATGGAAAACATCATGCAAATTGCAAGTTTACGGAGGTAAAGCAATATGATAAGCAACTTCCCAACTCTCTTGGTAATCAAACGGACCAATAAACGCTGGAGTCAACTTCGACTTCAAAGCTCAACCAATACCACCATCGGAGTAACTCGCATGAACACGTGGTCTCCTTTATTAAACTCAAGATCCTTCCTCTCTTATCATGATAACTTTTCCGACGACTGGAGGCTCATCTTCTCCTCGAATCACCTTGACCTTTCTCAAGTTTGTTGGACAATCGTCCATCACAAGACTTTCTCCGTATTCACTCAACACAACGGTGCCCGACATCTCCTACCATACAATGCCTCAAACGGAGCCATACCAATGCTCGAATGAAAACTATTGTTGTAGGTAAACCTCATCAACGGCAAATAGCTATCCCAAGCTCCACCTTTTCTAACACACAAGCTCTCAACAAATCTTCTAACGATCGAATCGTCTCTCCGCCTGACCATCTCTGCTCGCATGGATGATATGCGTAACTCAATCGTAACTTAGTACCTAGCTTCCCGCAACTCGCCCGTAACTTAGACGTAACCCTGATCTCGATCCATCCCAATGCTAGACGGAATACCATGCAAACTTGCAATCCTCTCAACATACGCCCGCCAACCTTCCATCGGATAATCCATTCTTATCGAATAAAGTGAGTGCGCATTTTGTCAATCGGTCGACTATAACCCAAATAGAATCACAGCTTCACCGGTCTCACGCAAACCGCATACAAAATCCATAGAAATGCCATCCCATTTCCACTCCGCATAAACAACGACCCCATCAATCCCGACGGCTTCGATGTTCAATCTTTGATTTCTCGACAAACCAAACACGCATACAAACTCGCGTAATTTCTTTTATTCCGTGCTACCAAAATAACTTCTTCAAATCATGATACATCTTAGTAGCACCAGGATGAATACTCAATCCACTACGATGTCCTTCTTCTAAGATACTCTTTCTGATCTCAGCAACATCCAGAACACACACTCTATCACCAAATCTCATAACGCCATTCTCGCCAATTCGAACTCACCTCCTGACCTTGGTTAATCAATGTCACTTTGTCCACCAAACCAACATCGACTTCCCGCTTCAATCTCTTCCAAAATACCACTAGTCGGCTTTAACATGCCCAACTTCACATTATTCGAAGTAGTTTCGCATACTAAACTTAAGTCTCTGAATTGTTCCACTAAATCTAATTCACGAACCATTAACATCGACATATGCAAGGATTTCCTCAACCAACGGCCACAACGCTTTGCCCTACCGTGAGATGGTAATTCAAACCAAAATCATAATCCTTGAGAAATTCTAACCATCTCCTCTCGCCTCATATTCAACTCTTCTCGATCAAAGAGATATTTCGTGCTCTTATGATCAATTAACACTTCAAACCCGGAACCATACAGTATAATGTCTCCATAATTTCAAACAAACACGATAATCACAACTCTAAATCATGAGTCTGATAATTCCTTTCATGAGTCTTTAACTGCCTTGAAGCATAAGCCACGACTTGCCTATCTTGCATCAAAACACCACCTAATTCCATCTGACGATCACAATACACCATGAAAGATTCTCACGGATTCTAAAATTAGAATCTGAGCACTAGTCAACCTCCTCCTCAACTCTTGGAATTATTTTCTCACAATCGTAATCCCAAAATAATACACTTGGTTTTACAAATCTATTTCTCGAGCATCTTCCAATAGCTTCTTCAATTTCCTATCTCTAAAGTTGACGCCTTGTTCTGTCATAAATATGTTTTGTACCAAGAGCGACATTAACAACAACTACTCCCTCAAACCTCACTACACGATAAATAAATTACTTACAGGTGTTGGAACCATTTTAAAACAAAGTTCATCACATTATCTTTCCAACACTTCAAACGAAACTCAAATCAGACATCCAAAACTCAAATTATGGATTTTACAAGTTTTCAAAAAATGCTGTCAACTTCAGGAAATCACTTCCCTGTGATAGGTAATCGATTTCTCACCTTGTGAGAGTGAAACATCCCAAAACATCATAGAATGCAAAATTTGAGATTCTAACTTCAACATACCGCAACACACATCATTCACCATGATTAATTGCGTCAAGTTACAATTCCCATAACCAATTCACATCATTGCATACTTCATATCAACCATTGACACTGACACAATTAATCTTTTCAAGAACACAAAGAGGTAACTCACACTGACAACTTCACGCTCAACCGGAAGTGTTGCAACATTCCAACCACACCAGCTTCATCTTCTAAGAGTCATCCTTCTTAATTACCAAATATTTTCTAGGCCAAGAATATGCATCGACTCTTCAAAATGATTCATAATCACTTGGTGTAACTTCAAACATTCAACCCAAGGATAACCTCAAGCTAATCCAACATCTTGCTCAAATGATGAGTCGCTATTATTCCCAGGGAACATTAGAACTCACACCTAACTGGGACACCATTATCCATACCACCGTCCTAAATGCGCCTCCCGAATATCCTCCGCCTTAACACGAATGTGATGATATCCGACTCGCATCAATTTTACTAAATACACAAGCTCCAACTAATCGATCCATCAAATCATCAATCCCAAGAATGGATACCGATTCTTGATCACTTTATTCAATTTCCAGTAGTCAACACACAATCTCATCGCATCTCTTCTTCTTAACTAACAACACCGAAGACCCCACTCATAAACACTAGGACCTAATAAACTTCTTCTCTAGTAACTCTTCCAACTATTTCTTCAACTCGCATAACCCGATGTCGACATGCGATACACGGCGCCATCGACACCGGACTAGTTCCGTGAATTAAATCTATAGCAAACCCACCTCTCTGTGGTAGCTCACTAACATCTTCCTAAACACTGAAATTCATTCATAACCCAATTCATTACCTCAATTCTTCCTTTCGCTCGTCAAGAATACAACATAAACACCACACCATCATTAACAACTACGTAACTCGATCATCCATCTTAATTCATGGTCCTTATTAGAGTCTTCGCTCACTCATATGATTCACAAGCTTCTACCACACTTCATTCATATTCATCACTTTATGCCCCATTTAGATAGTAAGACAATTGTATACCATCCAATACGATTCCGCCTACTATCAACAAGAGATTAGGGTGATCAAGTCCTCAATTTGTCGATAGACATCCGATAATCACCGGAGTATAAACCATCATTACCAACACTTCCTGCTCTTTAATCGTACTTGCCTCTTTGCACTTCCAACTATGACTCAAGGCCCAAACGATTCCAACAACTCTAACCACTTTGCACTGCCTTCTCAAGCAGACTGCATCAATGACTTGCAATCGGAACATATCCGGAAGCATCTTTCCCCACTTGGTTTCACACTACCTTGCAATAATCGATCGAAGGCAACAAGTACCGACAGTTGTTGCACACATTTGTCGCAGTATAAAGGAATAATGACATTAAGACACCGGTCACAACGACCGACTATGCTCGATACCACTATTGTAACACCCTTCTAATTACCCGCGATTTTATAATATAATAAGAGTTTTATCCACAATTAAGAGGCCACAATTTAAATCATAAAATTGACCCAACATTGTCATGCTTTCACCAAGAATAAATCATTAAATAAATCATACTTAAAGTTATGTTTAATAAATGAAATGAAACATAACAAAATCCCGAATACATCATTCAATAGTTATTCCGTGATATGTAATCAAGACACAATTCAAAACTATTAAAAATATCCATTAAAGGATTCAAACAACTGCTTCCCCAAAGGTTACATCTACCAGAGCACTACACCGACATTAACCAATTAACCGACTCGCCTAGAGCTATCCTCACCAACTCCAAGCGCCTAATCACTTGGATCCGAAATTGTTAAAGTAAGGGTGAGATTTCAATTCAATATAACATGCATTATGCTTTTAAATGCAATGTAATAATCGGATACGTTAATCCATTAACCAAACACAAATCATAATCAATTACAAGCGCTCACACAATGAATGTATATAATAAACAATGGAAATTGCAACACTCGAATCCATCCTAGCATGTTACAATCCCATATGCAATGCATACTCTATGAATGTGGACCAAAACGTGAACCGAAGTTCACCCACCGCCCGCTTACATGTGGAAAGACAAAAAATCCATGATTCGCCCGTAACACCGAGTCAAGAATCCAATCCATGATTCGCCCATAACCACCGGGTCAAGAATCTAGCCCTCACCACCAACTGTAAGTCTATTGGCTCGCCACCACTTCACACAATGGGAATGAACCAATTTAATAATGATCATGCATGCATCATAAAAGCATGCAACATCAATTCAACTAATATGATAACAACATAATTCCATAAATAAATACCAATCTATCACATGATAACAACATAATCATGAATTAAATTATCACAAAGCATAAACATGCCAAATGCTTACTCTTCAATCAAGAAGACTATCACCAAGATATAATAACAATAACACATGATACCAATACAATCATGAATAAACCACAAGGAAAAGAAAACATCACATGAACGCTAATCTCCATTCAACTTGTCAAACAATCTAAACCAATTCATGATTATGATCTCAACATAATTCACTTATTGTCAATCACCAATGTATCGCATTCAATCATAATGAATAATCAACACAACAAGTGAAATTAGTATCCCGATAACTCCAGCCATTCATATTAATTTCACATTATCCTTAATTAATCCATACTTTTCAAAATCGGAGCTCGACTTTTTAAAATAATTTCAACAAAATAATATTTTTCCTTTTTAAAAGATAGTATTTTAATTTAAGAAATACCGCCGAAACGACACTCTAATCGGGTTACGGTTTGGAAAATATGAATTTTGAAGTTTTAGTATTTTTGAAAAATTGCACATGGAACCCGCTTCTACTATACAGAACCGTTCCCGTGAAGTTTAAAATGAGCTCCTGGTTTTTAGATGGGAACCCGGTTCGACATAGATATAGAACGGTTCCCGAGTACAAAACCCCCGCTTTGAAAATAACATCGAACTCGCCTCCCCACAGGAACCGGTTCCTCACACCTTACCAATTTCGCTACTTTTGACAAAGATTATGCATTCTTATCTTTTCCAATCATTCCAATACGAATTGTGACTTTAGGAACACAAATTTACAACCATTTTACACCATTATAACATCAAACAACATAGTTTCATCATCCTTATTATTTATTCGACACACTAGATGATCCTAATTCCATACACCGACACAAAATAGGGTTTCATTCCATAAACCTATAATCAATTTCCTAACGTACTCCAATTACCCGGTAGATTCCCAAACCCATAAGGCATATTAACCAAATAAATCACTTTTCACTGATGATTCTCGATTCTTCAAGGCCGGCTTCTCTCTCTCTTCTCCAATTCCACGTGAAATAGTTTTCTCCAAAAGATTCCTTCTTTTCCTTTTTATATTCCTTTAATATTCCTTTATTTATTCCAATAAAATACAAATAAGTGGTAATGGTGAGAGAGAGTAATTTACCTCCTCACACCCTAATTACACCTCACACCTCTAATCTTTTCTTTCTTCAATTGATCCAATTAATCCCAAAATATAAATACTTAAGACTTTAATTAAATAAATAATTAATTTCCCATTTAATATTCAAATAAAATGGGTGTCACACAACGCATCTCCTCCATTCGCAGAAACTTCCGCCTCGCAACAACGCTCATCGCCAGAAAGAACAATCATATCCTCCAACCTCCTATTCTCGACAGCTTAACCTCGGCATTTTTGTAAATCTTCAATCTTTAGCTTGTTTGAATCATCATTTTGTTAAACAAACTTTGATGATTCTGCCATTTTCACTTATGGATTATATTGAATCTTGTGAAAATGTTCGGTTTAATTTGTATTGGTATCCCAAGACAAGATTTTGTTTTGGTTCGCTTGTCTTGATTTCCCGCTATAGATTTCGTGATCCGCTATGTCACAGATCATTAAAAACAATTTGGAATTTAGATTTTATGTTGCTAAAATGTTGATATCCATGTTTTGGTTTCATGATGGTTTCAGACTGATGATGTATTATCCATGCCTAATACAAACCGAGAAAACTAAGGATATGTATATTATGCCCACTCAACAAAATAGTTTCTGAACTCAATTTATTGTCATTATAATCTGACTGATATCATAGTCCATCCAGAAACTGAAATTGATATCATCCATAAAACATCCATTGACTATATCATTGATGTAACCGAGAAATAACTAGCCATTTCACCAAAACGATATCATTAGATTTCAATTAGTAAAGATTGATTTCCATTTTGGTTTTGATGATGTAAATGATGATGTCGTGTTTATTCACAGAGCAAATCTAGCTTCATGGAATTGCACTAAACAAAATTTGTGTAGTTTCGATGAAGGTAATGTTGTTGTCGCGTTTATTTGCGTAGAAACTAACCGAGAAACTATCATGGGCAGCCATTGGTTTTCTATAGTTGCAAATGTTTATTTTGTTCAATCGAGGTTACGATACTATTCAAGTTCGAATTCAAAGGTTAATCAAAGATGACATCGCTTTGTTTGATTTTTATTGGTTGTGATAGTCAATGGTGGTAAAGTTCCAATGAAGGTGACGATGATGCCATGTTTATTCATGTGTAACTCAAACCGAGGGACCTTGAGGCAGCGTGTGTTTTTATGTGAATGTGAACAATAATGTTGGTTTACACTGTTTTTATTGCTATCCTTAATTGAAGTCCAAAACCGCATTAGTTGTGTTTGAAATTCGAATGCTAGCATCACTTTGTTGATGTAAATCAGGTAAAGATTGATTTCTAATTTCGATGATGAGGCCGCTATCGCGGTACATCCAAACCGAGGAATCTTGAGGGCAATATATGGTTTTGTGTGGATTTGAACAAAATTGTTTCTTATTGAGTAGTATTTATGTATGTTCATTGCTGCCCCGGGTTTAGGTGTAAAGGGTTGAAATTGCTTTGAATCTAACTTTTCATGCTTCAATATGAACCTTTGCTTTGTGTTATGCTTATGGTTTGAAAGGCATTTTTCTCGAGTTCATTTGATTGAATACAACTAGAACATAATGCCGATTTTTACGGGAACATTGAGTATTAACTTGCTTTTCTTGTTTCTTGCTTGTGAATATTTCATTTGTTCATGTACATTCATATTTGTTTCATTCCGACTTTTTGCAATTTATAAATACCAACTTTTTTCACTATTTGCATGGTTTCGATTATAATATTGTTTGTCTCTTCATTTGTTCATACATGATGCAATTTTCATTCGATTTTCTAATCTTTGTTTACTAACCATGTCTTAATTTATTGTCATTTCATTTCGATGTTATCCCACACTAATATTACTAACGAGTTTGTTACTTGTGAAGGTATTCAAGGATTATTCGAAACAATCATTTCCAATTAGCACACCTATACTTGCACTTTAGTAATTAAATATTGAATTACTACTTATTTAATAATATTTAGTAATGTATATAATAATACTTAGTAGCATTTTTATTTTATATTTGACATTGTGAATATAATTATACTTAGTATTATTTTTATTTTTATTTGATATTGTATATAATTGTACATAATATTTCTATTTCATATTGTAAATATCGTTATATAGTATACTTATAGTTAGTATTGTAAATATTATTATATATAATACTTTTATTCTTATACTTTATCATATTCATTTGTAAATAAAATTATAATGTAATATATCAATTGCCTCTTAGAATTTATTTCTACATAAACCTATTCTAATTAATCTAATAAGATACGGTATTTGATTTTGAGCATTAAAATCCAAGTTTTAAGTCGTTGATGCTAGGTCAATTGTTTAAAACTTGTCCCAAACAAACTCTTAGTCTTTTGTTGGACGCTAGACCAATTGCTTAAAGACTTCCGAATAGTGAAACTTATTTCACCTCTTTTTCTTAAGAAAACCTTTGGGTGATAGATTTACTGCCCGAGCATTAGCCCTCGGGTTTCTAGTATTTTAATCGTAAGACGTTAGTCCTATTGTTCGGTACTTTTTTTCACTCAATTCCTTCACTTAATCTCTTTTCGCTTATATGCACTATTAAAACTCTTTTCACAAAAGGCAATAACCATTTCAACTTTCCCCGACATGTTTTGTCTCAGATATTATGCAATGTAGGGACCCTTATCTCACATTCATCCTGACTACCATACGCAAGATCGACATGAGTTTCTTCATGGACTTGGGCTCTTCTTGCTTCCAACACCTCCCGGAATCACGGCAATATCAGGCCCATTTCTAAACTCTCATCTTTTAAATTAATTTATTTTGATGTAAATGATTTTTTTTTTGCGATGTACTAAATAATAATTAGTTCTGATAGTTTTTATTTGATAATTTATCGATTAAACTATTAGTTGATTTCCTATCAAATAGAAAAAATCCATTCTAATAATTATTTAAATTTCCGATTGTATTGTGTGATAATTGTTCGTTTATTCGCTTATTCGGTATTTATTCACCATTGTACACTTCGCACACAACTAAATGTTAAAATTAATCTGATTCTGCTTCGATTGGCTCATATGCTGATTTCTTAAAGGGTCTCATGGTTGGGGACGGGTATAATATCTTCACGAGATTAATTAAAGCCCTTGTTGCTTTAATTAATCATAACCCAAAAATAACATTGGTCTATATACCAATCTTCCATGCACCAGTCTCATGGTCAGATAGGAGCACCTATCTCACGAGGTTAATTAAGTCCATATACTTAATTAATCATAACCCGATTCCATATTCCATCTCAAAGACGTATCTCAAAACACTTTCATAATTATCCTACAAACCCCGATCCAATGTCGAGTGCATTTTCAAAGCCTTCTTAGTAAAATCCAAGTTTTTAAGTCTGGACGCTAGGCCAATTGTTTAAAACTTGTCCCCAAGTAAACTCTTAGTCTTTAAGTCGCTGGACGCTAGACCAGCCTGTTTCAAGACTCTAAATAACGTGGAAACCTGCTTCACCTCACTCTTTCATAAGAAAATCCTTTTGGGTGATAGATTACCTGCCCCGAGCATTAGCTCCCGGTTTCTAGTATTTGAATCGTAAGACGTTAGTCCTATTGTTCGGTACTTTTCACCACTTAAAAATAATTCAACTCACTCAATTCCTTTTTCGCCATATGCGATCATCAAACTCTTTTCTTATAAAGAGGTGCAATAGTCATTTCAACACCTAACGAGGACTTAAGCTTTTCAAACAAACTAAACAAGTCCAAATTCAAGCATTTGAAATGTCTAATGCACGATTTTTCTTATAAAATCAACACAACCAACTTAAAACATTTTTGAGAAGAACTACGGAGTTTTGACTTTCCCATTGCACGAGGGAATACGTAGGCACACGACTTCGAAACCGTGCAAAACTAAAAATAATAATGAACAAATCCTTTTCTCCTTTTTATTCATAACTTAGCAATAATCACACACACAAACACTTAGAACTAAATGGGTCCCATCGAGTACGATGGATGTAAGAGTTTCTAACACCTTCCTCTTACATAACTGACTCCCAATTCCATGTTTTTGGTCGTAGACTGCCTTATCCGCATCTGTGGGGTTTTATCTATATTTTCCCGTTCCTTTTGGAACAAATAAAATTAGGTGGCGATTTCACTAGTTTTCGAAATTTAAATGATTTTTGAAATCGAAGTCATCACAGCTTGGCGACTTCAATCGGGGAAATTTTTAAAATTTTTTGACTAAGCGAGTCAACCCTAGTTTAGTTCTTCACATGTGTGTTGTGTTTGTTTATTGCTTTGATGTTTATTATTTCTTTATATGTTGTATATTATCCTGTTGATGTATGTTACAATATTGGGAATTTGTTGGTTATGGTTCATAACAAGCCCAATACCTGTGCTTCTAGGAAACCTAAGCTTAGAGTGGTCATGTGTAGCTTAGGTCCACTAGACATCCGTGTCTTTTGGATCGACGTGAAGACTACACCTTAGAGTTGGTCTTTTAAGAGAGTTGTTGCATCAAGACGCTAGTGGGACGCACAATTTTGGACATAGGCCTATAACTCTAAGTATTAGGATGTCCAAACCAAGACCGTCCGCCAAAGGATTTTGAGTATCCCTTTAAGAGCCATTTTTCGAGTATACTTTGGAGATATTATCTTCACGAGGTCGCCTGATGACAATATTTGTTGGGGATCCGAGACTCCAAAACATTTAGCAAAAAACATTAGAACCACCTTGTATGGAATTGTCAGACGCCTACATTCGCAAAGAATATCAACATCTCCCACAACATTAAGAGGCACATTCACTATCGAAAACATAATATATCAAATTACGCAGACATTCGTGACAATGTAAAGAATGTTTAAAGAAGTTCATACCGGATCAATTTCTACCAGCCTTGGTTCATCATAGCCGGTTCTACCGAATAATATCAACATCTCCTCAACATTAAGAGGCCCATTCATTGTCGAAAACATAATATATCAAATTACGCAGATATCTACATAACATTCGCATAATAGAAAGAATGTTTAAAGAAGTTCATACCGATCAATTTCTACCGCAGGTTCTACCTCAACGATTCTACTCGCGAACCGGCTCTATCAGAACTGTTCTCATCAAGAACCGGTTTACCGCAACTAAGCTTACCGCAATCGGGTTCACCAAGAACCTGTTCTCACCGCAATTGGCCCCACCGCTCAAGCAATATCAACATCTCCTCAACATTAAGAGGCACATCCACCGTCGAAAACATAATATATCAAATTACGCAGTCATTCGTGATAACATTCGTGATAATGTAAAGAATGTTTAAAGAAGTTCATACCGGATCAATTCTCACCGCACCGATTCTACCACAATGGTTTCTAACCGCAATAATATCAACATCTCCTCAACATTAAGAGGCACATCAATCGTCGAAAACATAATATATCAAATTACGCAGGACATTCGTGACAATGTAAAGAATGTTTAAAGAGTTCATACCTGATCAATTTCTACCGCAGCTTGCCTTCTACCGCAAAGAATATCAATATCTCCCAACATTAAGAGGCACATTCATCGTTTAAAAATAATATATCAAATTACGCAGACATTCGTGATAACATTCGTGATAATAGAAAGAATGTTTAAAGAAGACGCAGATATTCGTGATAACATTCACATAACAAAAGAATGTTTAAAGAAGTTCATAACTGGATCAATTTCACCGCAACGGCTTTACTCAAGAACAATATCAAAATCTCCCACAACATTAAGAGGCACATTCACCGTTGAAAACATAATATATCAAATTACGCAGACATTCGTGATAACAAAACAATGTTTAAAGAAGTTCATACCGAGATAAATTTCTATCGCAATGGTTTCTACCACGTACCGGTTCTACCAAGCAAAGAATATCAACATCTCCTCAACATTAAGAGGCACATTCATTGTCGAAAACATAATATATCAAATTACGCAGACATTCGTGATAATGTAAAGAATGTTTAAAGAAGTTCATATCGATCAATTTCTACCGCAATGGTTATACCACATTATTTCTACCACAAAGAATATCAACATCTCCTCAACATTAATAGGCACATTCAACGTCAAAACATAATATATCAAATTACACAGACATTCGTGATAACATTCTAGATAATGTAAAGAATGTTCAAAGAAGACGCAATATCTGCATAAAAGAAAGAATGTTTAAAGAAGACGCAGGACATTCGTGATAATAGAAAGAATGTTTAAAGAAGTTCATAACGGATCAATTTCTACCGCAGCCTTCCTACCGCAGAATATCAACATCTCCTCAACATTAAGAGGCACATTCATTGTCGAAAACATAATATATCAAATTACGCAGACATGCGATAACATTCGTGATAATGTAAAGAATGTTTAAAGAAGTTCATACCGAGATTAATTTCTCACCGTAGGTTTGTTCACCACTACCATTGTACCACAACAATATCAACATCTCCTCAACATTAAGAGGCACATTCACCGTCGAAAACATAATATATCAAATTACGAGACATTCGATAACATTCGTGATAATGTAAAGAATGTTTAAAGAAGTTCATACCAGATCAATTTCTCACATGAAACGATTCTACTGCAAAGAATGTCAACATCTCCTCAACATTAAGAGGCACATTCACAATGAAAACATAATAGATCAAATTACGCAGATATCTTAGACATGAAAGAATGTTTAAAGAAGTTCATACCGGATCAATTTCTTCCGCAACGGCTCTTCCAGAGCTGGCCCGTCATAGCCTGTTCCTCCTCACCGCATTGTTCTCAAAATTTTACCGTATTGTTTCGCAAAGCCTCCTAACCGCGACGTGAAGGATCACATAGTTTGTATCATTGAGGATCTTTCGCCATTGTGCCACTTTTCCGCCGACGAGGAATTCGATGGAAGGCTAACGCCAAAGAGCGCTTTTCTTGGTCGATAGTCCATCGCTGATATTGAGCCATGTAAAGAGATTAGCCACAAGATAAAAGTTTGAGTGGTTACTATTGACACGAGAGATTTTGGGCCTTAAATAAGAGATTTAAAATAGCACCCCAAACTTAAACATGGCACCCTCCATCATTTACTTTTACAATTATACCCTCGTTAATAATTACTAGATTTTAGAAAATGAGTTTTATCGAATATTTTAAAAAATATTCGGTTTTTTAAAAAAATTTGGGGAACAATTTCGGAATTTTCAAAAAATACTGGATTTTTGAAAGTCCAGTACAATACCGAAAATTTTAAAATTTTCGATACACTACCGAAAATTGTAAATACTATGTAAATTTCAAGATATTTCAAAATTTTCACCAAAAATTGAAAATTTTCAAAAACCGATTTTTTTCAAAAGTACGTAAATTTAGAAAAAACTGAAAATTTGGTCCATGTTCACCTCTTCAATTTGTTTAGGAACATTTTTGGAATAACCAAAATTGGGGGTGACATGTTAAATCCTCCAAATGGTATGACCATGGTGATAATAATTAATATTATTGGTTTATTGATTTTTACATGCAACCCGCAAACAAAACACAATGATGGTGATTACAACTAGAGTCAACGAAAATGTCTTTCACAAAATCGGAAGTTTATTTTCGGTTCGCACCCCCATTTTGTACAAACTAGTCAAAATGTGGAATGACTCCTGAAATTGTAAGAAATTGAACCGGAGATGCACTTCTGGTTTGGAACTGGAAGTATACATTCGGTTATAGTAGCGGGAACATTGAATTCTATTGCCACCTGTATAATTTGTATAAAACCGAAAGTATACTTCCGATTTTGTAACAAAACTGAATGCTTAAAACAGCAACCATGGTGATTACCACCATTACACTCTTTCTCCTTCAAACCTCTCAAAAACCCTCTCCATTGTCAATCCATTTTCCACTCCAAATCCTTATTTTTTAGTTCATCATATCAGAAATAGCTCAAGAAAGAAGAATTTAAAGTAAACTTTATCCCTTTTATCCCTCATTCACTACATTAATCTGTTAATTTTTGTTGAAAATAAGGTTAGTACAAACCGGATGTATTCTGGTTGAACGAAACCGAAAGGTAATTATTGTGTCTACAAAGTGACTATTCAGTAGAAGGAGTGAGGTCACGTGCAGGATTTTGGAGTTCCGGGATACATCTCATCGTATGCTTATGGTATTCAGATGTTTGGTCACACGATTTCAAGGCATGTAACCGTATGACCAAGGGGGCTTATGTTCATGCATAAATATCCTAGCCGAGATGTATAGTCGGGTAGGGGTTTGTAGGTGCCCGGGATTGATCCCGGATTGGTTTATGTGACCCGAGCCCGGTTTGTATCTCGGAGGTGGAGTAGGAGGCCTGGATTGACCCGGGGCCCCCGCCACCCGTCCGGATAGCTCGGATGGTATAGACGTTACGGTTTGGAGGAGTAATGAGAGCTGAGTCATCATTACGCTACGGAGGAGGTCATCATTGCCTGCAATGGTTGATACCTTCAGGTCCAAGCTACAATTAATGCGCTAGAGATGTTGCAGGAAGATGGAAGGAGACTCACCGAGTCATTCGTATAAATAGGGCTCCCGTCACCGGGATAAGCACACAATCATAGCTTGAACTCTAGTTGATACACTTGAGCTCCGAATCCCTAAATATAATCAAAGAGGTTTTTCCCCAAGAACATAGATGTATCGACTCGATGTTCCAATGCTTGGTGATGATTGAATAGGTTCCTCGACCTGAGGATGCTCGCTCAATCCTCAAACTCCTTGAATTGGCCTCCAAGGTTGAAACCAAATTGCTTTTTTCACAAGTTTTCTTGAAACTTTATTAGGTTCTGAGGCAAGAATTATGTCCTTGTGGCATTTGGAACCATCGTATATATACTAGAGTGAATTAGGTAAACAATTGTCAAAAATATCATGTCAATCAATGAAAATTATTTGATTTGTAATCAAACCAAATATTTCCTTTTGAGCCAATTTCAATCAAATCACTTGCCAATCTTAATTATTTCAAATAATCAAAGTTAATTGGCTTGTTTGGCCTTCAAGGATGAGAGAAAATCCATCTTGCACTTAATTTTTGATTTTATATATTTTATTTAAATTAAATTGGTTTTAAATGAATAAAAATCCAAAATAAATAAAAATAAAAGATAAAACGTGGCCTTGGGCTTGAGGTTCCAATTCAGATAAGGAACATGTTTGAATCAAGAAAAGTTAGGCCCATTTGGAAAATCTTTGGCTTCTCAAGTATTTCTCTTTGGCACCTCCTCAAAATGCTCAACTTTCACAATGTGCATCTTGCTCAATTTTTAACATTTTGGGTGTTCTGGACATTTTAGAAAGATCAAGATGTCTTCTAAATATCCCTTTGGTTTCATCTTCATTGAAGTTTCCATGCTCATGAACACTTCTTTGCAAAAGTTGACTTTTGTTGACCTTAAAAGACTCAGAATGTTTGGATTCATAACTTCCAAATGAAGTACCAAGCTTGTAAGACATGAAGTTGTAGAGAATTGAATTTCTTCAAAATAAGTGGTGGAAAAATTTCTAATAAAGTATGTGAAAGTTATGCTTGGTCAAAGTTTTGTTGACTTTTGTCTAAAAACCCTAATTTAGAAACTTTGACTTTTGATCGATCTTGACTTTCTTGATGAATCATGATCAACCCTTGATCAAATTATGAATATCACTTAAATATTGGTGTTGACAAAAATTATGAAGTTTGACCGTATGTTGACCATGCTAACTTTTTGTCCAATACACCGATTTTCAACCATCCGAGTAATCGACTAAGGCTTGAAACTTGACATGGTGATTCCTTGATACATATAATGAGGTATGATGACCACTTGAGGCATGGAAGTCCATCTTGACTTGAGGATGGCAAAACTCTAGCTTGGATTGATTTCTTAGGAGAGGGTTTGTCTCGTCAACCCTTGTGAAATCCTTGAGTATGGATATGGGATTGTCTTGAGAAGTGGAGGGAAAATTTTGGGGTATGGATCTCCATGTCTCTTATCGACTGCTTGAAGCCTTAGATTCTTCTTGAGCAGTTGATTGGTTTCATTATAAGCTCCACCGATCCTCAAGAGTCGTGGTCAATCGCCATCGAGGTTAGAACTTCATTTAATCCTGCTCATAACCCTTTCTAGTTTCGCTACCCTTTCGAGCGCCTCTCATTTCTTGCATGCGCCTTCCCATAAGATTCTCTGCCCTCGCTACTTAAGTGCTTCCTATGGTCTAATTCTTCGCACTCCCTAATGATGACCATTCTAAATTGGAAAATAAAGAAAGAGAGTAGAAAGGGGGTACCTGAGTGAATGATTGAAGAGCTTGAAGAAGATTTGAAGCGAGCGAAGCAACGGCAGGAATACAGAAGGATTTTAAATTTGGAAGTAGGGTTTCTTGGGAAAGGAATGGGCGCATTATGAAAGGAAAAAAGGAGGAGGAAGCGTGTAGGTAGTTATAGCCTACTTAAAGGTAATTATTGCGCCTACGGATGACTGTTCAGTGGGAGAGTGAGGTCACGCGCTGGATTTTGGAGTTATGAAGTACATCTCATCGTGGACTTATGGTTTTCAGTTATTTGATCACACGATCTCAAGGCATGAAACCGTATGGCTAAGGGGCTTGTGATCATGCATAAAGGTCCTAGCCGAGATCTGTAGTCGGGAGCGAGTTGGTAGGCGTCCGGGATAGAGCCCGACTGGAGATGTGTGACTAGAGTTTAGGGTATATCTCGGAGGAGGAGAAGGAGCCGGATATGACCCGGGGATATATCCAATCATGCGTCCTAGGAGCTAGCTCGGATTGAGTATGAACGTTACGGTTTGGAGAAGTAATTAGAGTATTGATTCATTGCTGGACATTACGAAGGAGGTTATCATTGCCTGAAACGGATGATGCCTTCATCTCCAAGTGATAGTTAATGCGCTAAGGTCAAGCATCGAAAGGAGAGGAGGCTCAGAGTCATTCATATAAATAGGCCAAAGGATAAGCAAGACAATCATAGCTTGGAACTCTAGTCAATACACTTGAGCTTCCAAATCCCTAAAATATAATCAAAGAGGTTTTTCCTGCAAGAACAGTATATTTTCAACCAATCCCAACTGAGAGTGCTTTTGTGAAGATGAATGTGTTCTTCGTACTATGAGTGATATGAACATTGTTAATTTTGATGAATTAGATAAATAAATTTTTGATGAAAGAGATTTGAAGATTGAAAGGTAGAAAATTTTTTTTTGAAATTGAAAGATGATGTTTTTTACACAAGAAGACGGTTGAAAATGACAATAGATTTTAGTATGTTGACTTTAGGATTGAATATTGTAATTCTAATATGTACTTCAAATAGGCTTAGTTTTTTAACGTGACTTTCATTCCTTTGAAAATCTATATATAAGTTAATTTAGTGTTATAAATGTTGAGTATTTTCGGTCACTTGAGTTTATTATGTGAATCTATAATATAAGAAAAGTTGATGTTCGAAATCACCCTTTTACCTTTGTTAATTTTCAAACATATTACTAATTTGAGGTTAAATATTTTCTTTTATTATAGATTCCAACTAATCTCTACATGGTTGTTCATTATTTCATGTGCAACGAAAAATCATATTCATATTTTTATCTTTCTTTTTCATTCCCAATGTTATCTTTGACAATCTTATCATATCTCTTATCAATACTTTTTTTATTTCTTAACCCATTTTATTTAACAAACACATATATCTCCATATATTTCTTCTCACCTACTCATTCATCACCTACTCATTCATCACCTACTCATATATCTCCATATATTTCTTCTCACCTACTCATTCATCATGTCTTTCCTCTCACCATATTTATATATATTTTTCATTATCTCACAATGTTGAAACTTCCTCATTGTTTAAATTTCTTCTTCCAAATCTCTTCTTTCAATATTTCATAATATTAATTTAACATTTGATACATTTTTCAAGATAAAAGGTAAATATGAGTTTCAAATAGTTTTTCAGTTTCATCCTTCCAAGTATAGAATAAGAAATATTAAATATAACTTTTTTTTTAAATAAAAATAGTTGAAAATAAATTTTTTTCTTCATGTCTACTCTTTTTAAAGATTAAGTTTTGTTGTTCTCAAACAAGTTTCATAGATCTATATTTTTTTTATAGATTTATCCTTTTTTCTTAAATAAAAATGGTGAGAGAAACTTAATAGAATTTATAGAAATGTCGATTGTATTTTTCAGAATTTTCGATATATTTGTAATCGATACCTAAACAAAAATAATATTTGAAAATACGGGAACAAGACTATTATTGATTCAAATATTTTTATATGCGAAAAATAATATTTATGATTCAAATATTTTTTTTAATCTAAAAGTGATATATGAGATAACATCTATTATTGATCTAAATATTTTAATATACGAAATTTTACTATTAATCTAGATATTTTTGTAAACGATGCCTAAACAAAAATAATATTTGTATACGGGAAAACTTTATTTATATACGATAGCCGGTTATACCGCAGCCGGTTCTACCATAGCCGGTTCTACCGCAACCGGTTCTACCGCATCAATATCAACATATCCCTCAACATTAAGAGACACATTCACTGTCGAAAAACATAATATATCAAATTACGCAGATATCGTGACAACATTCAGATAACAAAAGAATGTTTAGAAGTTCATACCGGATCAATTTCACCGCACCGCCTCTACCACAAAGAATATCAACATCACCCTCAACATTAAGAGGCACATTCACTGTCGAAAAACATAATATATCAAATTACGCAGGACATTCACATAACAGAAAGAATATTTAAAGAAGTTCATACCGGGATCAATTTCTTCCGCAACTAGTACCACCACAATCGGTTCTTCCGCAACCGGTTCCGCCGGAGACGGTTCCTCCGCAGTCGGTTCCTCCTCAGCCGCATTGTTCTCCAAAAGTTTACCATACTTGCTTCGCAAAGCCTCCCAAGTGCGACTGTGAAGGATCGCATAGTTTGCATCATTGAGGATCTTTCGCCATTGTGCCTCTTTTCCGCGACGAGGAATCTGATGTAAAGCCACCGCGTACAAAGAGCGCTTTGTCGATAGTCCATCACTTATTAATAACTACTAGATTTTAGAAAATGAGTTTTAACGAATATTTTAAAAAAAATTCAGTTTTTTCAAAAAATATTGGATTTTCGAAAAGTCCTGTACAATACCCAAAATTTTAAAATTTTCGATACACTACCGAAAATTGTAAATACTACAGAAATTTCACAATATCAGAAATTTTAGTATATTTCAAAATTTTCACCAAAAAAATTGAAAATTTCGCGAAAAAACTGATTTTTTTTCAAAAACTACAGAAATTCTAGAAAAAAAACTGAAAATTTGGTCCATGTTCACCTCTTCAATTTGTTTAGGAACATTTTTGGAATAACCAAAATTGGGGGTGACATGTTAAATCCTCCAAATGGTATGACCATGGTGATAATAATTAATATTATTGGTTTATTGATTTTTACATGCAACCCGCAAACAAAACACAATGACGGTGATTACAACTAGAGTCACCGAAAATGTCTTTCACAAAATCGAAAGTTTATTTTCGCCAGCACCCATTTTGTACAAACTAGTCAAAATGGAGTGACTTGAAATTGTAAGAAATTGAACCGGAGATGCACTTCTGATTTGGAACCGGAAGTATACATTCGGTTATAGTAGCGGGAACATTGAATTCTATTGCCACCTGTATAATTTGTATAAAACTGAAAGTATAGTTCCGATTTTGTAACGAGACTGAATGCTTAAAACAGCAACCATGGTGATTACCACCATTACACTCTTTCTCCTTCAAACCTCTCAAAAACCCTCTCCATTGTCAATCCATTTTCCACTCCAAATCCTCATTTTTTAGTTCATCATATCAGAAATAGCTCAACAAAGAAGAATTTCAGGTAAACTTTATCCCTCATTCACTACATTAATCTGTTAATTTTTGTTGAAAATAAGGTTAGTACAAACCGGATGTATTCTGGTTGAACGAAACCGAAAGTCTATTTCCAGTGTTGTCTCTGTTTTAAATTATGCAGCAGATTTCACTGTGATATGTGTATAGTAAGATTTTATTATGTTACATAGATATGGTGCACCCCAATAACATTCCTAAACCCGATGTGACTGAAGTTGTATTTCCAGTCGTAGTTCTGCCTCTCGTAATTAAGGCGGTCGATGTCCGTGAACATTTTGAAAATGTTGAAGAATTTGAATTACGAGACTATATGTTGCAGTGGATTCGTTTAGAGGCAATGAGGCTAGGATTTGGCATCGTGGATATCAAGGTCCTGATAACGACACTAATAAGAAATGTGTTTTTATTTTGACTTGGAAAGGAGCTTAAATATGGGCTGCATTAAAAAATTTAAACGCGAGGAAA
The DNA here is from genome assembly GCA_021764765.1 of Vicia sativa. Taxonomy (NCBI): domain Eukaryota; kingdom Viridiplantae; phylum Streptophyta; class Magnoliopsida; order Fabales; family Fabaceae; genus Vicia; species Vicia sativa. The sequence continues at coordinate 204,896,341 of CM038792.1, read as the reverse complement.
CCGTACAAGAAAATGAGTGTCCATTTGGTCGGTCATCCAATAGCATGTCGGCTAATTTCGAGTTGTTTTGTGAAATATCTCGAATCTATTGAAATACGTGGATAACACAATACTTGATTAGTGAAGAAGAAGGTTGTTTGTAATGGACCGATCAAAGTTATGCACCTCGATAATACAACATCAAACCAATGAATCACAAGATGCTTGTCTCAAGAATTGTTGATAAATAGCAAAGGTAACTTGATTACGGGTCGAGAAGTTGGAACCATATGATACTCGAACCATCATAATGAGATACAAACGACATTTGGTCCTAGTATCACGGTGTTGGAACACAGTTTCAAAGACAACATGCTATATTCTCAGTTGGTCGGTAACATCTCTCAGGCGGCGCTTAATTATATTTTTATGAGGCCAAAAGAGTTTCAATGTGGGCGATGACACCTCAAAGTGTGAGTGCACTATTGTGAAAACATATGGTATCCCTTGTGATTGTGTCATAGCCAATAAGATGAGTGGTAATATCCCGATACGTATGGACGAGGAATCTAGTCATTGGAAGAGACTTAGTTTTGATGATGATGGGAAATGAAAAGTGATAAGTCGAATATCTCCATCTTTACCGAATGGAAGCTTATATGCTTAGATTTTTAAGAGTCGATGATGCCACCAAACTCCACATCAAAGAAGAGTTGAGTAAGATTGCGCTTCCGGAGACCACGAATTTGAAACCACCCTCTCAACCAGTAAAAACTAAAGGTGCAGAAGTTGAAACTCACATCGGCAACAATTCACTACGAGGAGTCCTTCGTATTTTGAACATGTTGACAAAGTATTTCCCGATTCATCTACACCGAAATCTCAAAAATGTGCTTCCAAAGGTGCACATATTAGCAAACCACCGCCTACACCGACTCCACAAAAAATACCATTCATTGATCACATGCCAGTTTTTATGCACATGTACGTTGGACGGATCGTCAATGTGGGAGGTGATAGTAATTGTTGTTTCTGAGTTGTTTCTTGTTTGCTTCGTAGTGAAAAGTATTACAATATTGTGCGAGAGACCCTGCTCACAGAGTTGATGGAACACAGAGAGTTGTATACACGTATGTTATGGAGTAAAGAGAAGGTTGAATAAATATACCACACACTTGTACCTGCTAAGGTTGGATTCGCACCAACGGATAAATGGATGCGCTTCCCTAAAATAGGTCATCTCATAAAGTATATGATGTGGTGTGTATTAATCCGACAAGATATGATTTTTTGGGAGGCTTATTTTCCTTTGTGCACTGCTCCTACACCAAATCCCAGCGATTATATCATTTGTGTTGGATGGTGTTTACTGTGGAAAATAGTAAACAACCGTTGATCCTCCCTAAGTCCTAAAACTAAGGGTTACTCGCGAGATCGACTAGCTTCATCTCAAGAAACGTGCAAGATTTTGTAAATTGCACTATTTCAGAATGAAAAGGACCTTGACTCAGGAACGGTTTCCAGAGCCTAACGGAAACATCACAATGGCTTTCCACAAATAAAGAATTCTGACTATTGGTGACTCGTGACCAACAGTTTACGTTGAAATGTTTTTGGTAAATGAGACAGAAGTAAGGGAAAAAGCAGTAAAGATAAAGTTAAAAGTAAATTGATTGCATTGAAATAGAAAATATGGTGATTCACGTACATCAAAGCTTGAGTTACTCTTTCTTCCTTTAGCGCGGAATCGGGCAGAGTTTTGGCAAGCAATTTGAGAGTACAAATGAACCCCCAAAATTCTTAACATTTTAACTTATTTATAGTAATTACAAAGTAACTGCTGAAACTAAATCAAAGGACGAGATTTAAGCTTAAAAACAACTTCCACACACGATTTCGCCATCCGTCTCAGAGCTTCTAACCCATGATCTTCTGAGGTAACCACCCACGATCTCCTCATTTTGACTTCTTCCCGCTTCATGACTTCAGAAGGGAACTGCGTTTTGGTTTCGATTCATCTTCTTGAGACATAACAAAATTTCCTAAGTCCCCTGGCTTGCATCTTCGACAGCTGGAGCACTTCGACTGATGTCTTCATTCGACCCAAAATCTTGTCGAATCGACCACCATGCAATTTGTCGACTTAGTTTTATTTTGACACTGTTTCGCTCTGACTGTTTGGTCGAATTGGTTTGACCTTCTGACCCAGCTTCTCAACCGACATGTATCTTTCTGGTACTTCTGACTTGGCCTTGTAGAGTATCTTCAGAATCTCTCTCTTTATCTAAGACTAGTCTTTAACCAAATAGGGACGTTTGCCTTTGAACCATGCCCTTAAACATGCTTTACAAATTTCTAGCTAACGAAATGCCCCCAGAGATACCATTTTCGAATTCTTGATATTGTCGAACATGAGACAATGGTATCTATGAAGTTTTGTGTTGCGTCGGTTCAGTCGTTTCCGCTACCTTCATGAAAATAGCTCACTGTTCCAATCTTTTCATGACGTCAGGAAATCATGGAAACGTACATTGCTTTATCTCGAGACGTGGGAACATTTAATGCTTGACCATCATGACTTAGGTAGCCGATGTGGCCCACCACGCTATCTACCTTATCTGCCCACACGTGTCCCTTAACGGCCACGATCTTGAGTCTTGGGGAAATGCCACGATCACTTTTGCCTTTTCATTCTTTTTACTTCCACGCCTATAAATAGGCGTTCCTTAACGGCCATATTCTTATTTTAACTGGATTTTATTATGCTTAATCTTTTGTTTTGTGTTAATTGTATGAATGCATGAAAATGATCAAGGCATTTTTGTTTGATTTTGAGCACAACTACCTTGGCCAAATATTCAATTCACCTTGTGAGTGTATGATCATTTGTTAACCCCTTTGAGCTTTTATCAATATCCATGTTTATTTAAATTTGATACTTATCAATATCCATGTTTTTTTGTATGGATGTTGATTTCTTTGTTTCTTGAACCCTCAACTATATGTTGTTGTATGAATTTTTACCTTGCCTTAGAAAGTAGGGAGTATTCACATAATGATGTTGGTTGAATTCAAGTCGGGGAGGAATGTTTATGTACTTATATTGTGAATGGTATGAGGTTAAGAAAAAGAAAAGAAAGAAAAAAATATGAAGTGAAAAAGAAAGAGAAAAAGAAAGAAAAAAGAAAAAGAAAAAAAGCTTTGAAAACGAAAAACAAAAAGAGTATGAATAATGTTGTGTTAATAAGTAATGTGTTTTGGTGTGAAATTTGTGATGAAGAAGAAGTTTGATTTGAATTGTATTGTTTGAAACTTTGTGAGTTGATCACTCCCTTAGTTTTAGGCAATTTTTTGTTTCGGTTAGCTTTAGGACTTATCATTTGTTTGTTAACCAAGCCACGTTACAACCTTGAAAAGCCCTTGTGATTTTTGCCTTTGTATTTTCAATATGAGTTTTTGGATGAATGCATAATTTAGTCTATTGTTTGCAAGATTGTGGATGAGTGTCAAAAGACACTCACCTTTGTGTATTTTTCATCTACCGATAATTTTTGCTAGGTGTGATTCATAATTGAGCTTGTTTGTTTTAGAATGTTTTGCATGATTTTTGTACTTAGGATTTGTTTCGCTTATATGTTGTCGTAGGATTGTGGTAAGTATGTATTTTGTGTACGCTGCTTGAACCATACATTTGTTTTCCGCTTTAAAACTTGTTGATTCATGATTCTTTGATTATCATTTTTGTTTCTTTAGGTTTACTTGACTTTGTTTGAGGACAAACAATGTTAAGTTGGGGAGAGTTGATAAGTTCCAAAATGTAGTTATTTTGTATATATGTTTTGTGGCAATTTATATGCTCTTGTTTGTTATAATAGTTGAATAACCCCAATTTTTGTTGTCAATATATTTTATTACGCTTTGTACATAGTGTACCGCTTGATAGTTTTGTATCTATTTTTATAGGTATTTGTTGCATATTTGGAGCATGGAGGATAAAGTGTCAAAGACACGGTTCAAGATGCAGTTTTGAGAAGAAAACAACAACTCTTCGACTTAGCGCGGTTTTGAGTTCGCTAGCGGTAAGGCGGTTTAAGTAATAAAGTAGATCACGCTTAACGCGGTTAGAAAAAACAAGTTTGTCCAAGAAGCATTAGCATTTGATAGTATAGTAGATATAACAATGCATACATATTTATTTGTTTACTGATTGACATATTTCAATTTCACATTCTCATACACATGCCAAACAAATGTATATTTGTTACATATACATATATGAATACCATGTATTGATCGCATTCTCGCTAATAGATTTTCACATCAACATAATATATGTAATAATATATATATATATATATATATATATATATATATATATATATATATATATATATATATATATATATCTTTCAGTGAAAATCTCTTTGATTATATTTTAGGATTTTAAGCTCATACAGGATGCATGGCCTCCAAGCTAAGGATCTAGCTTATCCCGCATATGGGAGCCCTTAGATATGTTATAAGAGACCCCTCGAGCGTGGAGCTAAGAGAGAGAGGTCCTCACCCATGGCCACAAGGCCCTTTATATAATATGGTCATCACTAAGGTACATGATGACGAATCATCCATCAATACTGTGAACCGATTATTAATAACTTGTAACGTAACAGGAAACCAAACCGGCTCTTATACTACTGGCACAACAGTCGGGCCGCAGATATATGTCTGCGGCGTCCGACCTAAGCACTCGGCCCGACCTTGGGGTCTCGCCAAGGAGCTGCCCATTATCAACTAGTAGACCCACCTCGGTCCCTATTTATCACTCCTAGCCCGGGAAATATATTTTATGTACGATCATAAGCCCCCCGAGCATATGGTTTCTAGATCTTGAAGCCTTATGGTCGATTTAATAGAAACATAAATTTTTCCCCGGGCCGAACTTCCAATATCAACATGTGCCTTAGTGCGAATTTTGAAAACGGTGGTTACCATTTTTTTCGCTTTTGAGGTTTTTTCTCAATGTGACGTACGTCGCTGGAATCAATGCTTCAGTTTCCTCAACCCCAACGTAATGTTTGTACTTAGTCCGAGTTGGATCCCAGGACGCATGGCTGGGATATATACTCGGACCATACTTAGACTCCTTCCATTCTACCCGGGATCCACCACCCACCCCAACACCTAACTCCTTTTTTCCCTTTCTTATTTCAATCTGTAGTCAGTCATCCTTTTTGAAGGATGCATTTTGTACTTCTTAACATTTGCCCCCTGGGCTTTAATACTGCACTCTTTCCTTTGTCAGCTGCATGTTAAATGTTTATCTGCATGTTTTTATCTCGTGAATAAATTTATGCCATATTATTAGCCCCCAAGCCACATGGTGCACCATGCGCATCATGAGGGTTTTTTAAACACATAAACATCTATCCACAGCCTTAAACTGGACCCCCTTAGCCTGCCGCTCCAAGTCGGAGCGAAGTTATGGCAAGTTGAAAACCTTAATGTGTTAGGTACAGAGCCCCTAGCGGGTTGATCCGAGTCAGATTTAGAGCCCTAGCGAGGTTGACCTTAGGTTCAGAGCTCTAGCGGGTTGATCCGAGTCGGATTCAGAGCCCTGGCGAGGTTGAAACCTAAGGTCAAGCAGCCCCCAGTGGTCGATCCGAGCTGATCTGTAGCCCACGAGGTCGACCTTAGGTTCGAGCTCAGCTGGTCGATCCGAGTCGGATTCGAGTCCCCGAGGTTGAAATAAACCTTGTCAAGGTGCAGAGCCTCAATGGATTGATCCGAGCCCACCTGAGCCCCAGCGAGGTCGACTTTAGGTACGTAGCCTCAGCTGGTCGATCCGTGTCGGATTCAGAGCCCTGGCGAGGTTGAAACCTTAAGTTGAAGGTGCAGAGCCCCTAGCGGGTTGATCCGAGTCGGATTCAGAGCCCTAGCGAGGTTGACCTTAGGTACAGAGCTATAGCGGGTTGACCCGAGTCGGATTCAGAGCCCCCGCGAGGTTGAAACCTTAAGTCAAGGCAGAGCCCCTAGCGGGTTGATCCGAGCCTGATCTGAGCCCAGCGAGGTTGACCTTAGGCACAGTGCCCAGCGGTCGATCCAGCCTGAGAGCCCCATGCAGGTTGAAACCTTAAGTCAAGGTGCAGAGCCCCAGCTGGTTGATCCGCTGGCCTGATCTGCAGCCCGAGGTCGACTTAGGCATGTAGTGCCTGGTTGATCCGAGTCGGATTCAGAGTCTTGGCGAGGTTGAAACCTTAAGTTGAAGGTACAGAGCCCCTAGCGGGTTGATCCGAGTCGGATTTAGAGCCCTAGCGAGGTTTATCTTAGGTAGTAGCTCAGCGGGTGATCCAGTCGAATCCAGAGCCCCAGGTTGAAACCTAAGTCACAGCAGAGCCCCCAGCGGGTTGATCCGAGTCTGATCTGTGAGCCCTAGCGAGGTTGACCTTAGGTTCAAAGCTCTAACGGTCGATCCGAGTCGATTCAGAGTCTCGGGCGAGGTTGAAACCTTCAAGGCAATACATAAGAGATTATTTGCTCTAAGGTGCTCTTGTGGGGAGTAAGACGGCACCTTTACATTTAGATGACACCTCAATTTCTTACAACCGGCAGAGACATTTAGCTCGCGTTATACAATGGTATTTTACACAATCTTTAATCTTGAAGTATAAATTTGTAATTATCCAATGTACCCGTCTTTTTGTTGATCTTGTATTCTATCATTCTTGATCGGGATGCTTATATGGTCCCCTCAAACACAAGGCTTTGTCGGAACAAGATGAAGCGCTTTTGACCCAGAGTCATCCCGATCAAAGAGGACTCTATTTTTTGTTGCTTGTCGAGTGCTTTAGTCAATCACCTGTTTTATTTTACAGATAGTACAAATTTCTTCATTTTGCTAGATAACTTGCTATAAAGAACTATGACAACTTGAAATTTTGATAAGGCTCTTGGCTGCCAATTTGCCCAGCTATCTCGCCAAGACAAAAACGTTCTAACATGCTCCCCGGAATTCTGAACTCCTACAATTATGTAAAACATTGACCACACGCCCTTATTGTCTAGTGAAAGTCAACGTCAGGCAATAAACAATAGCTCTATTATTTTACCACGATAACAAATTCACAAACTATCCACAAAGCGCCTACATATCATCTCAGAACTAGGATCATCATGAATCATTATCATATGCCATATTTAATCGATAATTTGTGATATAAAGACACAACAGTAATCTTACCAACTAAAACCATTCCTTGGAACAACACCCATCCATGAATGAAATAATAATAAATAATGTAAACATGACATACAAGATTTTATATACAATTAAATTATGTCTTCCAAAATCCTTCATTCCTTTATGTTTTTCCATAGACTCTCAAGATTATATCTTATGGAACAAAGGCAAGATTTAACAACATGTGTATCGAGATAAAAGTATCTCGAGTATTTCAAGAAATAACAAGCTGCATTTTGTTTTATTAGATTAATGTTGGCTATTAAATGGGAATTGAGAAAACTCACATGATACCATCTTTATAAACATCAAGCATATGTTTAAATGAACTATACTGTTATTATTGCAATAACCAAGAAGGAATAAGAACAACTTATCTTCCCGATGCCATATACTTTGTGGTCGAGCTCATCTGCGGTACCATGATCCGAGGTGACTTCAAAGCCAGATCTTGGCTTCATGACTCATTCTCGCCATTGATTCACTCAACTCCCATTCTCCGCCTCTTATGGTCATGACATGTAATGTAGATAGGCGGAGTTATTCAGTGCTTTTCTCATGGGAAAACCCAATCAATGCCCTGCACTTTTACTCCTGTTATCTTCATTGTCGATGTCGATCCATCTAGCAACGTTGATACATTACACCGACGATCCACCATTTGGTATCACAAGATCATCGACCCCAAGGGCTTTTTGTTGGCTATGTTACCTCCTCGACGACATCCAGATCAACATAACTTTACGATTAACGATGTTAGTTTTGATGATGAAAGACTTCCAATCTTTTGCTCGATAGCCCTGGCTATTTTTTTCGATTTCTCAAGCATCGATCCTACATTGTATTGAATCGATACAACAAACATAGATGATAAACTCTTTGCCTTTAAATTTTATATGAGATCACTTATCAACATAAGTCATATAAATAAATATTATATAAAGATCCGTGTGATAACCAAGAACTGAATGACCGCTTTTAATTTAATTTATTAAAACCACACTATGAAAGGTATATATGACAAGCATTTGTTTCAATATAAATGTACATATTGTGCAATATATTGAGTTATAATGATACTATCATCATCTTTCAAAATGTAATATATATACATATATGAGCACAAGAATAAAACGTATATATACGAGCACAATGGTGGAGGTAGTAACATTATGCATAAAAACCGACTTTTGAAGGGTAACATAAGTGCATGAGCGTTATTTATCTCTCATTGTTGATAATAATGTCGTTGTGTTTCAATATCTATTTGAATAGATGCGAGTCGATAGCTCATTGCGCCAAACGCTTCAGATATGTACCCATTCAATACTATGACCGGCTTCATAAAAATAGTCAGTAAAATCCTTCTAACCTCTGGCTTCCCCTTATCTTTGTTAACAGCCCGAGCCGACTCTCCGGCAAACATCAGCCCCACCCTGCTACTTGAATATCAGCGCTCAGATTTCATCGCTTCTCAGTTCTTATAGATCTGATTCCGATGTCTCGATCCCCGATCATGAAACACGATGTACCATTACGTCATTACTGCTTTTCGACAAACACATGGAGGGCGAGCTTTGAGATACCTTAAAGCGACAAACTTAAACAGAGGATTTATGATCAGCTAAGGTAGGTGACATAGAAACTTATCTGAAGTCAAATGCCAACGTTGGAGATCATCCTGCAATCTTCCTTGAACGGCTAGCATCCTCTATCGTAAGCTTCATCCATAGCCCCCGATAAGCTCCACGGGAATTACTTTAGTCACTTGAGGTTGTGTATTAGAATATATGTATATTTATTTATCCTTTAATGATTATTAGGATAAGATAGATAGCTAGGTGGCGCTCCTATTGGACCTCAATATACTTGTATATATACTCCGATCCTCTTTGTATAGTTTTCAATGTAACCTATATACTCATTTTTTCATCTCTTATTCAAGCTCTTTTCTCCTCTATGAGAATTTCTGTTATGGCGCTTACATATTTCCACCATTGTTGATATGGTATCGAGCTCATGTAGCTTGGTAGCCATCGCTTTCACGATCTTGTTTTCTCTCGCAGCTCATCTCGTTCTTCTTCGATCTTATCTTCGATCGCTTTATCGATCGATCTTTTGTTCTCTTCCTCTCGTATCGCTTTTTTTCTTCTTCTTGTTTTTTCATGGCTAACCAAAGCTACGTACCGATTTCACAACCAACTCGCAAATCCTTCTACCTTCATCCTAACGACCCGTACTCTCCTCAGCTCTTGTTACGCCATACCTTACCGACAAAACTACCACATCTGGCTCGATCGATGCGGGGACACATCATCTCCAAGAACAAGGAGAAATTCATTGAT